>OY776278.1:18501049-18761049 GCA_963675445.1 Linnaemya vulpina
AAAAATTAGCCAATTCTAAAAAAAATTTTCAAAAATCGATTTTTTTAGCAAAGAGGTACCTCTTATGAAATTTTAAATTTTTGACTCTCCTCCCACAAATTACAAATTTAGCTTTTTTGCCCAGGAAAGTTAATTATTTCGGAAACTATTGGCCAAAAGGAGACTTGACTCGATCCAGGAATAAAAAATTAGCCAATTCTAAAAAAAATTTTCAAAAATCGATTTTTTTAGCAAAGAGGTACCTCTTATGAAATTTTCAATTTTCGACTCTCCTCCCACAAATTACAAATTTAGCTTTTTTGCCCAGGAAAGTTAATTATTTCGGAAACTATTGGCCAAAAGGAGACTTCTCCCAAAAAATTAGCCAATTCTAAAAAAATTTTTCAAAAATCGATTTTTTTAGCAAAGAGGTACCTCTTATGAAATTTTCAATTTTCGACTCTCCTCCCACAAATTACAAATTTAGCTTTTTTGCCCAGGAAAGTTAATTATTTCGGAAACTATTGGCCAAAAGGAGACTTCTCCCAAAAAATTAGCCAATTCTAAAAAAATTTTTCAAAAATCGATTTTTTTAGCAAAGAGGTACCTCTTATGAAATTTTCAATTTTCGACTCTCCTCCCACAAATTACAAATTTAGCTTTTTTGCCCAGGAAAGTTAATTATTTCGGAAACTATTGGCCAAAAGGAGACTTCTCTCAAAAAATTAGCCAATTCTAAAAAAATTTTTCAAAAATCGATTTTTTTAGCAAAGAGGTACCTCTTATGAAATTTTCAATTTTCGACTCTCCTCCCACAAATTACAAATTTAGCTTTTTTGCCCAGGAAAGTTAATTATTTCGGAAACTATTGGCCAAAAGGAGACTTCTCCCAAAAAATTAGCCAATTCTAAAAAAATTTTTCAAAAATCGATTTTTTTACCAAAGAGGTACCTCTTATGAAATTTTCAATTTTCGACTCTCCTCCCACAAATTACAAATTTAGCTTTTTTGCCCAGGAAAGTTAATTATTTCGGAAACTATTGGCCAAAAGGAGACTTCTCCCAAAAAATTAGCCAATTCTAAAAAAATTTTTCAAAAATCGATTTTTTTAGCAAAGAGGTACCTCTTATGAAATTTTCAATTTTCGACTCTCCTCCCACAAATTACAAATTTAGCTTTTTTGCCCAGGAAAGTTAATTATTTCGGAAACTATTGGCCAAAAGGAGACTTCTCCCAAAAAATTAGCCAATTCTAAAAAAAATTTTCAAAAATCGATTTTTTTAGCAAAGAGGTACCTCTTATGAAATTTTCAATTTTCGACTCTCCTCCCACAAATTACAAATTTAGCTTTTTTGCCCAGGAAAGTTAATTATTTCGGAAACTATTGGCCAAAAGCAGACTTCTCCCAAAAAATTAGCCAATTCTAAAAAAAATTTTCAAAAATCGATTTTTTTAGCAAAGAGGTACCTCTTATGAAATTTTAAATTTTTGACTCTCCTCCCACAAATTACAAATTTAGCTTTTTTGCCCAGGAAAGTTAATTATTTCGGAAACTATTGGCCAAAAGGAGACTTCTCCCAAAAAATTAGCCAATTCTAAAAAAAATTTTCAAAAATCGATTTTTTTAGCAAAGAGGTACCTCTTATGAAATTTTCAATTTTCGACTCTCCTCCCACAAATTACAAATTTAGCTTTTTTGCCCAGGAAAGTTAATTATTTCGGAATCTATTGGCCAAAAGGAGACTTCTCCCAAAAAATTAGCCAATTCTAAAAAAATTTTTCAAAAATCGATTTTTTTAGCAAAGAGGTACCTCTTATGAAATTTTCAATTTTCGACTCTCCTCCCACAAATTACAAATTTAGCTTTTTTGCCCAGGAAAGTTAATTATTTCGGAAACTATTGGCCAAAAGGAGACTTCTCCCAAAAAATTAGCCAATTCTAAAAAAAATTTTCAAAAATCGATTTTTTTAGCAAAGAGGTACCTCTTATGAAATTTTCAATTTTCGACTCTCCTCCCACAAATTACAAATTTAGCTTTTTTGCCCAGGAAAGTTAATTATTTCGGAAACTATTGGCCAAAAGGAGACTTCTCTCAAAAAATTAGCCAATTCTAAAAAAATTTTTCAAAAATCGATTTTTTTAGCAAAGAGGTACCTCTTATGAAATTTTCAATTTTCGACTCTCCTCCCACAAATTACAAATTTAGCTTTTTTGCCCAGGAAAGTTAATTATTTCGGAAACTATTGGCCAAAAGGAGACTTCTCCCAAAAAATTAGCCAATTCTAAAAAAATTTTTCAAAAATCGATTTTTTTACCAAAGAGGTACCTCTTATGAAATTTTCAATTTTCGACTCTCCTCCCACAAATTACAAATTTAGCTTTTTTGCCCAGGAAAGTTAATTATTTCGGAAACTATTGGCCAAAAGGAGACTTCTCCCAAAAAATTAGCCAATTCTAAAAAAATTTTTCAAAAATCGATTTTTTTAGCAAAGAGGTACCTCTTATGAAATTTTCAATTTTCGACTCTCCTCCCACAAATTACAAATTTAGCTTTTTTGCCCAGGAAAGTTAATTATTTCGGAAACTATTGGCCAAAAGGAGACTTCTCCCAAAAAATTAGCCAATTCTAAAAAAATTTTTCAAAAATCGATTTTTTTAGCAAAGAGGTACCTCTTATGAAATTTTCAATTTTCGACTCTCCTCCCACAAATTACAAATTTAGCTTTTTTGCCCAGGAAAGTTAATTATTTCGGAAACTATTGGCCAAAAGGAGACTTCTCCCAAAAAATTAGCCAATTCTAAAAAAAATTTTCAAAAATCGATTTTTTTAGCAAAGAGGTACCTCTTATGAAATTTTCAATTTTCGACTCTCCTCCCACAAATTACAAATTTAGCTTTTTTGCCCAGGAAAGTTAATTATTTCGGAAACTATTGGCCAAAAGGAGACTTCTCCCAAAAAATTAGCCAATTCTAAAAAAATTTTTCAAAAATCGATTTTTTTAGCAAAGAGGTACCTCTTATGAAATTTTCAATTTTCGACTCTCCTCCCACAAATTACAAATTTAGCTTTTTTGCCCAGGAAAGTTAATTATTTCGGAAACTATTGGCCAAAAGGAAACTTCTCCCAAAAAATTAGCCAATTCTAAAAAATTTTTTCAAAAATCGATTTTTTTTAGCAAAGAGGTACCTCTTATGAAATTTTAAATTTTCGACTCTCCTCCCACAAATTACAAATTTAGCTTTTTTGCCCAGGAAAGTTAATTATTTCGGAAACTATTGGCCAAAAGGAGACTTCTCCCAAAAAATTAGCCAATTCTAAAAAAATTTTTCAAAAATCGATTTTTTTTTAGCAAAGAGGTACCTCTTATGAAATTTTCAATTTTCGACTCTCCTCCCACAAATTACAAATTTAGCTTTTTTGCCCAGGAAAGTTAATTATTTCGGAAACTATTGGCCAAAAGGAGACTTCTCCCAAAAAATTAGCCAATTCTAAAAAAAATTTTCAAAAATCGATTTTTTTAGCAAAGAGGTACCTCTTATGAAATTTTCAATTTTCGACTCTCCTCCCACAAATTACAAATTTAGCTTTTTTGCCCAGGAAAGTTAATTATTTCGGAAACTATTGGCCAAAAGGAGACTTCTCTCAAAAAATTAGCCAATTCTAAAAAAAATTTTCAAAAATCGATTTTTTTAGCAAAGAGGTACCTCTTATGAAATTTTCAATTTTCGACTCTCCTCCCACAAATTACAAATTTAGCTTTTTTGCCCAGGAAAGTTAATTATTTCGGAAACTATTGGCCAAAAGGAGACTTCTCCCAAAAAATTAGCCAATTCTAAAAAAATTTTTCAAAAATCGATTTTTTTAGCAAAGAGGTACCTCTTATGAAATTTTCAATTTTCGACTCTCCTCCCACAAATTACAAATTTAGCTTTTTTGCCCAGGAAAGTTAATTATTTCGGAAACTATTGGCCAAAAGGAGACTTCTCCCAAAAAATTAGCCAATTCTAAAAAAATTTTTCAAAAATCGATTTTTTTTAGCAAAGAGGTACCTCTTATGAAATTTTCAATTTTCGACTCTCCTCCCACAAATTACAAATTTAGCTTTTTTTGCCCAGGAAAGTTAATTATTTCGGAAACTATTGGCCAAAAGGAGACTTCTCCCAAAAAATTAGCCAATTCTAAAAAAATTTTTCAAAAATCGATTTTTTTTAGCAAAGAGGTACCTCTTATGAAATTTTCAATTTTCGACTCTCCTCCCACAAATTACAAATTTAGCTTTTTCGCCCAGGAAAGTTAATTATTTCGGAAACTATTGGCCAAAAGGAGACTTCTCCCAAAAAATTAGCCAATTCTAAAAAAAATTTTCAAAAATCGATTTTTTTTAGCAAAGAGGTACCTCTTATGAAATTTTCAATTTTCGACTCTCCTCCCACAAATTACAAATTTAGCTTTTTTACCCAGGAAAGTTAATTATTTCGGAAACTATTGGCCAAAAGGAGACTTCTCCCAAAAAATTAGCCAATTCTAAAAAAATTTTTCAAAAATCGATTTTTTTTAGCAAAGAGGTACCTCTTATGAAATTTTCAATTTTCGACTCTCCTCCCACAAATTACAAATTTAGCTTTTTTGCCCAGGAAAGTTAATTATTTCGGAAACTATTGGCCAAAAGGAGACTTCTCCCAAAAAATTAGCCAATTCTAAAAAAATTTTTCAAAAATCGATTTTTTTAGCAAAGAGGTACCTCTTATGAAATTTTCAATTTTCGACTCTCCTCCCACAAATTACAAATTTAGCTTTTTTGCCCAGGAAAGTTAATTATTTCGGAAACTATTGGCCAAAAGGAGACTTCTCCCAAAAAATTAGCTAATTCTAAAAAAATTTTTCAAAAATCGATTTTTTTAGCAAAGAGGTACCTCTTATGAAATTTTCAATTTTCGACTCTCCTCCCACAAATTACAAATTTAGCTTTTTTGCCCAGGAAAGTTAATTATTTCGGAAACTATTGGCCAAAAGGAGACTTCTCCCAAAAAATTAGCCAATTCTAAAAAATTTTTTCAAAAATCGATTTTTTTAGCAAATTGAAATTTTCAATTTTCGACTCTCCTCCCACAAATTACAAATTTAGCTTTTTTGCCCAGGAAAGTTAATTATTTCGGAAACTATTGGCCAAAAGGAGACTTCTCCCAAAAAATTAGCCAATTCTAAAAAAATTTTTCAAAAATCGATTTTTCTTAGCAAAGAGGTACCTCTTATGAAATTTTCAATTTTCGACTCTCCTCCCACAAATTACAAATTTAGCTTTTTTGCCCAGGAAAGTTAATTATTTCGGAAACTATTGGCCAAAAGGAGACTTCTCCCAAAAAATTAGCCAATTCTAAAAAAATTTTTCAAAAATCGATTTTTTTTAGCAAAGAGGTACCTCTTATGAAATTTTCAATTTTCGACTCTCCTCCCACAAATTACAAATTTAGCTTTTTTGCCCAGGAAAGTTAATTATTTCGGAAACTATTGGCCAAAAGGAGACTTCTCCCAAAAAATTAGCCAATTCTAAAAAAATTTTTCAAAAATCGATTTTTTTAGCAAAGAGGTACCTCTTATGAAATTTTCAATTTTCGACTCTCCTCCCACAAATTACAAATTTAGCTTTTTTGCCCAGGAAAGTTAATTATTTCGGAAACTATTGGCCAAAAGGAGACAGACTTCTCCCAAAAAATTAGCCAATTCTAAAAAAATTTTTCAAAAATCGATTTTTTTAGCAAAGAGGTATCTCTTATGAAATTTTCAATTTTCGACTCTCCTCCCACAAATTACAAATTTAGCTTTTGTGCCCAGGAAAGTTAATTATTTCGGAAACTATTGGCCAAAAGGAGACTTCTCTCAAAAAATTAGCCAATTCTAAAAAATTTTTTCAAAAATCGATTTTTTTTAGCAAAGAGGTACCTCTTATGAAATTTTCAATTTTCGACTCTCCTCCCACAAATTACAAATTTAGCTTTTTTGCCCAGGAAAGTTAATTATTTCGGAAACTATTGGCCAAAAGGAGACTTCTCCCAAAAAATTAGCCAATTCTAAAAAAATTTTTCAAAAACCGATTTATTTTAGCAAAGAGGTACCTCTTATGAAATTTTCAATTTTCGACTCTCCTCCCACAAATTACAAATTTAGCTTTTTTGCCCAGGAAAGTTAATTATTTCGGAAACTATTGGCCAAAAGGAGACTTCTCCCAAAAAATTAGCCAATTCTAAAAAATTTTTTCAAAAATCGATTTTTTTTAGCAAAGAGGTACCTCTTATGAAATTTTTAATTTTCGACTCTCCTCCCACAAATTACAAATTTAGCTTTTTTGCCCATGAAAGTTAATTATTTCGGAAACTATTGGCCAAAAGGAGACTTCTCCCAAAAAATTAGCCAATTCTAAAAAAATTTTTCAAAAATCGATTTTTTTAGCAAAGAGGTACCTCTTATGAAATTTTCAATTTTCGACTCTCCTCCCACAAATTACAAATTTAGCTTTTTTGCCCAGGAAAGTTAATTATTTCGGAAACTATTGGCCAAAAGGAGACTTCTCCCAAAAAATTAGCCAATTCTAAAAAAATTTTTCAAAAATCGATTTTTTTTAGCAAAGAGGTACCTCTTATGAAATTTTCAATTTTCGACTCTCCTCCCACAAATTACAAATTTAGCTTTTTTGCCCATGAAAGTTAATTATTTCGGAAACTATTGGCCAAAAGGAGACTTCTCCCAAAAAATTAGCCAATTCTAAAAAAATTTTTCAAAAATCGATTTTTTTAGCAAAGAGGTACCTCTTATGAAATTTTCAATTTTCGACTCTCCTCCCACAAATTACAAATTTAGCTTTTTTGCCCAGGAAAGTTAATTATTTCGGAAACTATTGGCCAAAAGGAGACTTCTCCCAAAAAATTAGCCAATTCTAAAAAAAATGTTCAAAAATCGATTTTTTTAGCAAAGAGGTACCTCTTATGAAATTTTCAATTTTCGACTCTCCTCCCACAAATTACAAATTTAGCTTTTTTGCCCAGGAAAGTTAATTATTTCGGAAACTATTGGCCAAAAGGAGACTTCTCCCAAAAAATTAGCCAATTCTAAAAAAATTTTTCAAAAATCGATTTTTTTAGCAAAGAGGTACCTCTTATGAAATTTTCAATTTTCGACTCTCCTCCCACAAATTACAAATTTAGCTTTTTTGCCCAGGAAAGTTAATTATTTCGGAAACTATTGGCCAAAAGGAGACTTCTCTCAAAAAAATTGCCAATTCTAAAAAAATTTTTCAAAAATCGATTTTTTTAGCAAAGAGGTACCTCTTATGAAATTTTAAATTTTCGACTCTCCTCCCACAAATTACAAATTTAGCTTTTTTGCCCAGGAAAGTTAATTATTTCGGAAACTATTGGCCAAAAGGAGACTTCTCCCAAAAAATTAGCCAATTCTAAAAAAATTTTTCAGAAATCGATTTTTTTAGCAAAGAGGTACCTCTTATGAAATTTTCAATTTTCGACTCTCCTCCCACAAATTACAAATTTAGCTTTTTTGCCCAGGAAAGTTAATTATTTCGGAAACTATTGGCCAAAAGGAGACTTCTCCCAAAAAATTAGCCAATTCTAAAAAAATTTTTCAAAAATCGATTTTTTTTAGCAAAGAGGTACCTCTTATGAAATTTTCAATTTTCGACTCTCCTCCCACAAATTACAAATTTAGCTTTTTTGCCCAGGAAAGTTAATTATTTCGGAAACTATTGGCCAAAAGGAGACTTCTCCCAAAAAATTAGCCAATTCTAAAAAAATTTTTCAAAAATCGATTTTTTTAGCAAAGAGGTACCTCTTATGAAATTTTCAATTTTCGACTCTCCTCCCACAAATTACAAATTTAGCTTTTTTGCCCAGGAAAGTTAATTATTTCGGAAACTATTGGCCAAAAGGAGACTTCTCCCAAAAAATTAGCCAATTCTAAAAAATTTTTTCAAAAATCGATTTTTTTAGCAAATTGAAATTTTCAATTTTCGACTCTCCTCCCACATATTACAAATTTAGCTTTTTTGCCCAGGAAAGTTAATTATTTCGGAAACTATTGGCCAAAAGGAGACTTCTCCCAAAAAATTAGCCAATTCTAAAAAAATTTTTCAAAAATCGATTTTTCTTAGCAAAGAGGTACCTCTTATGAAATTTTCAATTTTCGACTCTCCTCCCACAAGTTACAAATTTAGCTTTTTTGCCCAGGAAAGTTAATTATTTCGGAAACTATTGGCCAAAAGGAGACTTCTCCCAAAAAATTAGCCAATTCTAAAAAAAATTTTCAAAAATCGATTTTTTTTAGCAAAGAGGTACCTCTTATGAAATTTTCAATTTTCGACTCTCCTCCCACAAATTACAAATTTAGCTTTTTTGCCCAGGAAAGTTAATTATTTCGGAAACTATTGGCCAAAAGGAGACTTCTCCCAAAAAATTAGCCAATTCTAAAAAAAATTTTCAAAAATCGATTTTTTTTAGCAAAGAGGTACCTCTTATGAAATTTTCAATTTTCGACTCTCCTCCCACAAATTACAAATTTAGCTTTTTTGCCCAGGAAAGTTAATTATTTCGGAAACTATTGGCCAAAAGGAGACTTCTCCCAAAAAATTAGCCAATTCTAAAAAAATTTTTCAAAAATCGATTTTTTTAGCAAAGAGGTACCTCTTATGAAATTTTCAATTTTCGACTCTCCTCCCACAAATTACAAATTTAGCTTTTTTGCCCAGGAAAGTTAATTATTTCGGAAACTATTGGCCAAAAGGAGACTTCTCCCAAAAAATTAGCCAATTCTAAAAAATTTTTTCAAAAATCGATTTTTTTAGCAAAGAGGTACCTCTTATGAAATTTTCAATTTTCGACTCTCCTCCCACAAATTACAAATTTAGCTTTTTTGCCCAGGAAAGTTAATTATTTCGGAAACTATTGGCCAAAAGGAGACTTCTCCCAAAAAATTAGCCAATTCTAAAAAATTTTTTCAAAAATCGATTTTTTTAGCAAAGAGGTACCTCTTATGAAATTTTCAATTTTCGACTCTCCTCCCACAAATTACAAATTTAGCTTTTTTGCCCAGGAAAGTTAATTATTTCGGAAACTATTGGCCAAAAGGAGACTTCTCCCAAAAAATTAGCCAATTCTAAAAAATTTTTTCAAAAATCGATTTTTTTAGCAAAGAGGTACCTCTTATGAAATTTTCAATTTTCGACTCTCCTCCCACAAATTACAAATTTAGCTTTTTTGCCCAGGAAAGTTAATTATTTCGGAAACTATTGGCCAAAATTAGACTTCTCCCAAAAAATTAGCCAATTCTAAAAAAATTTTTCAAAAATCGATTTTTTTAGCAAAGAGGTACCTCTTATGAAATTTTCAATTTTCGACTCTCCTCCCACAAATTACAAATTTAGCTTTTTTGCCCAGGAAAGTTAATTATTTCGGAAACTATTGGCCAAAAGGAGACTTCTCCCAAAAAATTAGCCAATTCTAAAAAATTTTTTCAAAAATCGATTTTTTTAGCAAAGCGGTACCTCTTATGAAATTTTGAATTTTCGACTCTCCTCCCACAAATTACAAATTTAGCTTTTTTGCCCAGGAAAGTTAATTATTTCGGAAACTATTGGCCAAAAGGAGACTTCTCCCAAAAAATTAGCCAATTCTAAAAAATTTTTTCAAAAATCGATTTTTTTAGCAAAGAGGTACCTCTTATGAAATTTTCAATTTTCGACTCTCCTCCCACAAATTACAAATTTAGCTTTTTTGCCCAGGAAAGTTAATTATTTCGGAAACTATTGGCCAAAAGGAGACTTCTCCCAAAAAATTAGCCAATTCTAAAAAAATTTTTCAAAAATCGATTTTTTTAGCAAAGAGGTGCCTCTTATGAAATTTTCAATTTTCGACTCTCCTCCCACAAATTACAAATTTAGCTTTTTTGCCCAGGAAAGTTAATTATTTCGGAAACTATTGGCCAAAAGGAGACTTCTCCCAAAAAATTAGCCAATTCTAAAAAATTTTTTCAAAAATCGATTTTTTTAGCAAAGAGGTACCTCTTATGAAATTTTCAATTTTCGACTCTCCTCCCACAAATTACAAATTTAGCTTTTTTGCCCAGGAAAGTTAATTATTTCGGAAACTATTGGCCAAAAGGAGACTTCTCCCAAAAAATTAGCCAATTCTAAAAAAATTGTTCAAAAATCGATTTTTTTTAGCAAAGAGGTGCCTCTTATGAAATTTTCAATTTTCGACTCTCCTCCCACAAATTACAAATTTAGCTTTTTTGCCCAGGAAAGTTAATTATTTCGGAAACTATTGGCCAAAAGGAGACTTCTCCCAAAAAATTAGCCAATTCTAAAAAATTTTTTCAAAAATCGATTTTTTTAGCAAAGAGGTACCTCTTATGAAATTTTCAATTTTCGACTCTCCTCCCACAAATTACAAATTTAGCTTTTTTGCCCAGGAAAGTTAATTATTTCGGAAACTATTGGCCAAAAGGAGACTTCTCCCAAAAAATTAGCCAATTCAAAAAAAATTTTTCAAAAATCGATTTTTTTAGCAAAGAGGTGCCTCTTATGAAATTTTCAATTTTCGACTCTCCTCCCACAAATTACAAATTTAGCTTTTTTGCCCAGGAAAGTTAATTATTTCGGAAACTATTGGCCAAAAGGAGACTTCTCCCAAAAAATTAGCCAATTCTAAAAAAATTTTTCAAAAATCGATTTTTTTAGCAAAGAGGTACCTCTTATGAAATTTTCAATTTTCGACTCTCCTCCCACAAATTACAAATTTAGCTTTTTTGCCCAGGAAAGTTAATTATTTCGGAAACTATTGGCCAAAAGGAGACTTCTCCCAAAAAATTAGCCAATTCTAAAAAATTTTTTCAAAAATCGATTTTTTTAGCAAAGAGGTACCTCTTATGAAATTTTCAATTTTCGACTCTCCTCCCACAAATTACAAATTTAGCTTTTTTGCCCAGGAAAGTTAATTATTTCGGAAACTATTGGCCAAAATTAGACTTCTCCCAAAAAATTAGCCAATTCTAAAAAAATTTTTCAAAAATCGATTTTTTTAGCAAAGAGGTACCTCTTATGAAATTTTCAATTTTCGACTCTCCTCCCACAAATTACAAATTTAGCTTTTTTGCCCAGGAAAGTTAATTATTTCGGAAACTATTGGCCAAAAGGAGACTTCTCCCAAAAAATTAGCCAATTCTAAAAAATTTTTTCAAAAATCGATTTTTTTAGCAAAGCGGTACCTCTTATGAAATTTTGAATTTTCGACTCTCCTCCCACAAATTACAAATTTAGCTTTTTTGCCCAGGAAAGTTAATTATTTCGGAAACTATTGGCCAAAAGGAGACTTCTCCCAAAAAATTAGCCAATTCTAAAAAAATTTTTCAAAAATCAATTTTTTTAGCAAAGAGGTACCTCTTATGAAATTTTCAATTTTCGACTCTCCTCCCACAAATTACAAATTTAGCTTTTTTGCCCAGGAAAGTTAATTATTTCGGAAACTATTGGCCAAAAGGAGACTTCTCCCAAAAAATTAGCCAATTCTAAAAAAATTTTTCAAAAATCGATTTTTTTAGCAAAGAGGTACCTCTTATGAAATTTTCAATTTTCGACTCTCCTCCCACAAATTACAAATTTAGCTTTTTTGCCCAGGAAAGTTAATTATTTCGGAAACTATTGGCCAAAAGGAGACTTCTCCCAAAAAATTAGCCAATTCTAAAAAATTTTTTCAAAAATCGATTTTTTTAGCAAAGAGGTACCTCTTATGAAATTTTCAATTTTCGACTCTCCTCCCACAAATTACAAATTTAGCTTTTTTGCCCAGGAAAGTTAATTATTTCGGAAACTATTGGCCAAAATTAGACTTCTCCCAAAAAATTAGCCAATTCTAAAAAAATTTTTCAAAAATCGATTTTTTTAGCAAAGAGGTACCTCTTATGAAATTTTCAATTTTCGACTCTCCTCCCACAAATTACAAATTTAGCTTTTTTGCCCAGGAAAGTTAATTATTTCGGAAACTATTGGCCAAAAGGAGACTTCTCCCAAAAAATTAGCCAATTCTAAAAAATTTTTTCAAAAATCGATTTTTTTAGCAAAGCGGTACCTCTTATGAAATTTTGAATTTTCGACTCTCCTCCCACAAATTACAAATTTAGCTTTTTTGCCCAGGAAAGTTAATTATTTCGGAAACTATTGGCCAAAAGGAGACTTCTCCCAAAAAATTAGCCAATTCTAAAAAATTTTTTCAAAAATCGATTTTTTTAGCAAAGAGGTACCTCTTATGAAATTTTCAATTTTCGACTCTCCTCCCACAAATTACAAATTTAGCTTTTTTGCCCAGGAAAGTTAATTATTTCGGAAACTATTGGCCAAAAGGAGACTTCTCCCAAAAAATTAGCCAATTCTAAAAAAATTTTTCAAAAATCGATTTTTTTAGCAAAGAGGTGCCTCTTATGAAATTTTCAATTTTCGACTCTCCTCCCACAAATTACAAATTTAGCTTTTTTGCCCAGGAAAGTTAATTATTTCGGAAACTATTGGCCAAAAGGAGACTTCTCCCAAAAAATTAGCCAATTCTAAAAAAATTGTTCAAAAATCGATTTTTTTTAGCAAAGAGGTGCCTCTTATGAAATTTTCAATTTTCGACTCTCCTCCCACAAATTACAAATTTAGCTTTTTTGCCCAGGAAAGTTAATTATTTCGGAAACTATTGGCCAAAAGGAGACTTCTCCCAAAAAATTAGCCAATTCTAAAAAATTTTTTCAAAAATCGATTTTTTTAGCAAAGAGGTACCTCTTATGAAATTTTCAATTTTCGACTCTCCTCCCACAAATTACAAATTTAGCTTTTTTGCCCAGGAAAGTTAATTATTTCGGAAACTATTGGCCAAAAGGAGACTTCTCCCAAAAAATTAGCCAATTCAAAAAAAATTTTTCAAAAATCGATTTTTTTAGCAAAGAGGTGCCTCTTATGAAATTTTCAATTTTCGACTCTCCTCCCACAAATTACAAATTTAGCTTTTTTGCCCAGGAAAGTTAATTATTTCGGAAACTATTGGCCAAAAGGAGACTTCTCCCAAAAAATTAGCCAATTCTAAAAAAATTTTTCAAAAATCGATTTTTTTAGCAAAGAGGTGCCTCTTATGAAATTTTCAATTTTCGACTCTCCTCCCACAAATTACAAATTTAGCTTTTTTGCCCAGGAAAGTTAATTATTTCGGAAACTATTGGCCAAAAGGAGACTTCTCCCAAAAAATTAGCCAATTCTAAAAAAATTTTTCAAAAATCGATTTTTTTAGCAAAGAGGTGCCTCTTATGAAATTTTCAATTTTCGACTCTCCTCCCACAAATTACAAATTTAGCATTTTTGCCCAGGAAAGTTAATTATTTCGGAAACTATTGGCCAAAAGGAGACTTCTCCCAAAAAATTAGCCAATTCTAAAAAAATTTTTCAAAAATCGATTTTTTTAGCAAAGAGGTACCTCTTATGAAATTTTCAATTTTCGACTCTCCTCCCACAAATTACAAATTTAGCTTTTTTGCCCAGGAAAGTTAATTATTTCGGAAACTATTGGCCAAAAGGAGACTTCTCCCAAAAAATAAGCCAATTCTAAAAAATTTTTTCAAAGATCGATTTTTTTAGCAAAGAGGTACCTCTTATGAAATTTTCAATTTTCGACTCTCCTCCCACAAATTACAAATTTAGCTTTTTTGCCCAGGAAAGTTAATTATTTCGGAAACTATTGGCCAAAAGGAGACTTCTCCCAAAAAATTAGCCAATTCTAAAAAATTTTTTCAAAGATCGATTTTTTTAGCAAAGAGGTACCTCTTATGAAATTTTCAATTTTCGACTCTCGTCCCACAAATTACAAATTTAGCTTTTTTGCCCAGGAAAGTTAATTATTTCGGAAACTATTGGCCAAAAGGAGACTTCTCCCAAAAAATTAGCCAATTCTAAAAAAATTTTTCACAAATCGATTTTTTTAGCAAAGAGGTACCTCTTATGAAATTTTCAATTTTCGACTCTCCTCCCACAAATTACAAATTTAGCTTTTTTGCCCAGGAAAGTTAATTATTTCGGAAACTATTGGCCAAAAGGAGACTTCTCCCAAAAAATTAGCCAATTCTAAAAAAATTTTTCAAAAATCGATTTTTTTAGCAAAGAGGTACCTCTTATGAAATTTTCAATTTTCGACTCTCCTCCCACAAATTACAAATTTAGCTTTTTTGCCCAGGAAAGTTAATTATTTCGGAAACTATTGGCCAAAAGGAGACTTTTCCCAAAAAATTAGCCAATTCTAAAAAAAATTTTCAAAAATCGATTTTTTTAGCAAAGAGGTACTCTTATGAAATTTTCAATTTTCGACTCTCCTCCCACAAATTACAAATTTAGCTTTTTTGCCCAGGAAAGTTAATTATTTCGGAAACTATTGGCCAAAAGGAGACTTCTCCCAAAAAATTAGCCAATTCTAAAAAAGTTTTTCAAAAATCGATTTTTTTAGCAAAGAGGTACCTCTTATGAAATTTTCAATTTTCGACTCTCCTCCCACAAATTACAAATTTAGCTTTTTTGCCCAGGAAAGTTAATTATTTCGGAAACTATTGGCCAAAAGGAGACTTCTCCCAAAAAATTAGCCAATTCTAAAAAAATTTTTCAAAAATCGATTTTTTTAGCAAAGAGGTACCTCTTATGAAATTTTCAATTTTCGACTCTCCTCCCACAAATTACAAATTTAGCTTTTTTGCCCAGGAAAGTTACTTCTTTCGGAAACTATTGGCCAAAAGGAGACTTCTCCCAAAAAATTAGCCAATTCTAAAAAAATTTTTCAAAAATCTATTTTTTTTAGCAAAGAGGTACCTCTTATGAAATTTTCAATTTTCGACTCTCCTCCCACAAATTACAAATTTAGCTTTTTTGCCCAGGAAAGTTACTTATTTCGGAAACTATTGGCCAAAAGGAGACTTCTCCCAAAAAATTAGCCAATTCTAAAAAAATTTTTCAAAAATCGATTTTTTTAGCAAAGAGGTACCTCTTATGAAATTTTCAATTTTCGACTCTCCTCCCACAAATTACAAATTTAGCTTTTTTGCCCAGGAAAGTTAATTATTTCGGAAACTATTGGCCAAAACGAGACTTCTCCCAAAAAATTAGCCAATTCTAAAAAAATTTTTCAAAAATCTATTTTTTTTAGCAAAGAGGTACCTCTTATGAAATTTTCAATTTTCGACTCCCCTCCCACAAATTACAAATTTAGCTTTTTTGCCCAGGAAAGTTAATTATTTCGGAAACTATTGGCCAAAACGAGACTTCTCCCAAAAAATTAGCCAATTCTAAAAAAATTTTTCAAAAATCTATTTTTTTTAGCAAAGAGGTACCTCTTATGAAATTTTCAATTTTCGACTCTCCTCCCACAAATTACAAATTTAGCTTTTTTGCCCAGGAAAGTTACTTATTTCGGAAACTATTGGCCAAAAGGAGACTTCTCCCAAAAAATTAGCCAATTCTAAAAAAATTTTTCAAAAATCGATTTTTTTAGCAAAGAGGTACCTCTTATGAAATTTTCAATTTTCGACTCCCCTCCCACAAATTACAAATTTAGCTTTTTTGCCCAGGAAAGTTAATTATTTCGGAAACTATTGGCCAAAAGGAGACTTCTCCCAAAAAATTAGCCAATTCTAAAAAAATTTTTCAAAAATCGATTTTTTTAGCAAAGGGGTACCTCTTATGAAATTTTCAATTTTCGACTCTCCTCCCACAAATTACAGATTTAGCTTTTTTGCCCAGGAAAGTTAATTATTTCGGAAACTATTGGCCAAAAGGAGACTTCTCCCAAAAAATTAGCCAATTCTAAAAAATTTTTTCAAAAATCGATTTTTTTAGCAAAGCGGTACCTCTTATGAAATTTTGAATTTTCGACTCTCCTCCCACAAATTACAAATTTAGCTTTTTTGCCCAGGAAAGTTAATTATTTCGGAAACTATTGGCCAAAAGGAGACTTCTCCCAAAAAATTAGCCAATTCTAAAAAAATTTTTCAAAAATCGATTTTTTTTTAGCAAAGAGGTACCTCTTATGAAATTTTCAATTTTCGACTCTCCTCCCACAAATTACAAATTTAGCTTTTTTGCCCAGGAAAGTTAATTATTTCGGAAACTATTGGCCAAAAGGAGACTTCTCCCAAAAAATTAGCCAATTCTAAAAAAATTTTTCAAAAATCGATTTTTTTAGCAAAGAGGTACCTCTTATGAAATTTTCAATTTTCGACTCTCCTCCCACAAATTACAAATTTAGCTTTTTTGCCCAGGAAAGTTAATTATTTCGGAAACTATTGGCCAAAAGGAGACTTCTCCCAAAAAATTAGCCAATTCTAAAAAAATTTTTCAAAAATCGATTTTTTTAGCAAAGAGGTACCTCTTATGAAATTTTCAATTTTCGACTCTCCTCCCACAAATTACAAATTTAGCTTTTTTGCCCAGGAAAGTTAATTATTTCGGAAACTATTGGCCAAAAGGAGACTTCTCCCAAAAAATTAGCCAATTCTAAAAAAATTTTTCAAAAATCGATTTTTTTAGCAAAGAGGTACCTCTTATGAAATTTTCAATTTTCGACTCTCCTCCCACAAATTACAAATTTAGCTTTTTTGCCCAGGAAAGTTAATTATTTCGGAAACTATTGGCCAAAAGGAGACTTCTCCCAAAAAATTAGCCAATTCTAAAAAAATTTTTCAAAAATCGATTTTTTTAGCAAAGAGGTACCTCTTATGAAATTTTCAATTTTCGACTCTCCTCCCACAAATTACAAATTTAGCTTTTTTGCCCAGGAAGAAAAAATTTTTCAAAAATCGATTTTTTTAGCAAAGAGGTACCTCTTATGAAATTTTCAATTTTCGACTCTCCTCCCACAAATTACAAATTTAGCTTTTTTGCCCAGGAAAGTTAATTATTTCGGAAACTATTGGCCAAAAGGAGACTTCTCCCAAAAAATTAGCCAATTCTAAAAAAATTTTTCAAAAATCGATTTTTTTAGCAAAGAGGTACCTCTTATGAAATTTTCAATTTTCGACTCTCCTCCCACAAATTACAAATTTAGCTTTTTTGCCCAGGAAAGTTAATTATTTCGGAAACTATTGGCCAAAAGGAGACTTCTCCCAAAAAATTAGCCAATTCTAAAAAAATTTTTCAAAAATCGATTTTTTTAGCAAAGAGGTACCTCTTATGAAATTTTCAATTTTCGACTCTCCTCCCACAAATTACAAATTTAGCTTTTTTGCCCAGGAAGAAAAAATTTTTCAAAAATCGATTTTTTTAGCAAAGAGGTACCTCTTATGAAATTTTCAATTTTCGACTCTCCTCCCACAAATTACAAATTTAGCTTTTTTGCCCAGGAAAGTTAATTATTTCGGAAACTATTGGCCAAAAGGAGACTTCTCCCAAAAAATTAGCCAATTCTAAAAAAATTTTTCAAAAATCGATTTTTTTAGCAAAGAGGTACCTCTTATGAAATTTTCAATTTTCGACTCTCCTCCCACAAATTACAAATTTAGCTTTTTTGCCCAGGAAGAAAAAATTTTTCAAAAATCGATTTTTTTAGCAAAGAGGTACCTCTTATGAAATTTTCAATTTTCGACTCTCCTCCCACAAATTACAAATTTAGCTTTTTTGCCCAGGAAAGTTAATTATTTCGGAAACTATTGGCCAAAAGGAGACTTCTCCCAAAAAATTAGCCAATTCTAAAAAAATTTTTCAAAAATCGATTTTTTTAGCAAAGAGGTACCTCTTATGAAATTTTCAATTTTCGACTCTCCTCCCACAAATTACAAATTTAGCTTTTTTGCCCAGGAAAGTTAATTATTTCGGAAACTATTGGCCAAAAGGAGACTTCTCCCAAAAAATTAGCCAATTCTAAAAAAATTTTTCAAAAATCGATTTTTTTAGCAAAGAGGTACCTCTTATGAAATTTTCAATTTTCGACTCTCCTCCCACAAATTACAAATTTAGCTTTTTTGCCCAGGAAGAAAAAATTTTTCAAAAATCGATTTTTTTAGCAAAGAGGTACCTCTTATGAAATTTTCAATTTTCGACTCTCCTCCCACAAATTACAAATTTAGCTTTTTTGCCCAGGAAAGTTAATTATTTCGGAAACTATTGGCCAAAAGGAGACTTCTCCCAAAAAATTAGCCAATTCTAAAAAAATTTTTCAAAAATCGATTTTTTTAGCAAAGAGGTACACCTCTTATGAAATTTTCAATTTTCGACTCTCCTCCCACAAATTACAAATTTAGCTTTTTTGCCCAGGAAGAAAAAATTTTTCAAAAATCGATTTTTTTAGCAAAGAGGTACCTCTTATGAAATTTTCAATTTTCGACTCTCCTCCCACAAATTACAAATTTAGCTTTTTTCCCCAGGAAGAAAAAATTTTTCAAAAATCGATTTTTTTAGCAAAGAGGTACCTCTTATGAAATTTTCAATTTTCGACTCTCCTCCCACAAATTACAAATTTAGCTTTTTTGCCCAGGAAAGTTAATTATTTCGGAAACTATTGGCCAAAAGGAGACTTCTCCCAAAAAATTAGCCAATTCTAAAAAAATTTTTCAAAAATCGATTTTTTTAGCAAAGAGGTACACCTCTTATGAAATTTTCAATTTTCGACTCTCCTCCCACAAATTACAAATTTAGCTTTTTTGCCCAGGAAAGTTAATTATTTCGGAAACTATTGGCCAAAAGGAGACTTCTCCCAAAATATTAGCCAATTCTAAAAAAAATTTTCAAAAATCGATTTTTTTAGCAAAGAGGTACCTCTTATGAAATTTTCAATTTTCGACTCTCCTCCCACAAATTACAAATTTAGCTTTTTTGCCCAGGAAGAAAAAATTTTTCAAAAATCGATTTTTTTAGCAAAGAGGTACCTCTTATGAAATTTTCAATTTTCGACTCTCCTCCCACAAATTACAAATTTAGCTTTTTTGCCCAGGAAGAAAAAATTTTTCAAAAATCGATTTTTTTAGCAAAGAGGTACCTCTTATGAAATTTTCAATTTTCGACTCTCCTCCCACAAATTACAAATTTAGCTTTTTTGCCCAGGAAGAAAAAATTTTTCAAAAATCGATTTTTTTAGCAAAGAGGTACCTCTTATGAAATTTTCAATTTTCGACTCTCCTCCCACAAATTACAAATTAGCTTTTTTGCCCAGGAAAGTTAATTATTTCGGAAACTATTGGCCAAAAGGAGACTTCTCCCAAAAAATTAGCCAATTCTAAATAAATTTTTCAAAAATCGATTTTTTTAGCAAAGAGGTACCTCTTATGAAATTTTCAATTTTCGACTCTCCTCCCACAAATTACAAATTTAGCTTTTTTGCCCAGGAAGAAAAAATTTTTCAAAAATCGATTTTTTTAGCAAAGAGGTACCTCTTATGAAATTTTCAATTTTCGACTCTCCTCCCACAAATTACAAATTTAGCTTTTTTGCCCAGGAAAGTTAATTATTTCGGAAACTATTGGCCAAAAGGAGACTTCTCCCAAAAAATTAGCCAATTCTAAAAAAATTTTTCAAAAATCGATTTTTTTAGCAAAGAGGTACCTCTTATGAAATTTTCAATTTTCGACTCTCCTCCCACAAATTACAAATTTAGCTTTTTTGCCCAGGAAAGTTAATTATTTCGGAAACTATTGGCCAAAAGGAAACTTCTCCCAAAAAATTAGCCAATTCTAAAAAAATTTTTCAAAACTCGATTTTTTTTAGCAAAGAGGTACCTCTTATGAAATTTTCAATTTTCGACTCTCCTCCCACAAATTACAAATTTAGCTTTTTTGCCCAGGAAGAAAAAATTTTTCAAAAATCGATTTTTTTAGCAAAGAGGTACCTCTTATGAAATTTTCAATTTTCGACTCTCCTCCCACAAATTACAAATTTAGCTTTTTTGCCCAGGAAGAAAAAATTTTTCAAAAATCGATTTTTTTAGCAAAGAGGTACCTCTTATGAAATTTTCAATTTTCGACTCTCCTCCCACAAATTACAAATTAGCTTTTTTGCCCAGGAAAGTTAATTATTTCGGAAACTATTGGCCAAAAGGAGACTTCTCCCAAAAAATTAGCCAATTCTAAAAAAATTTTTCAAAAATCGATTTTTTTAGCAAAGAGGTACCTCTTATGAAATTTTCAATTTTCGACTCTCCTCCCACAAATTACAAATTTAGCTTTTTTGCCCAGGAAGAAAAAATTTTTCAAAAATCGATTTTTTTAGCAAAGAGGTACCTCTTATGAAATTTTCAATTTTCGACTCTCCTCCCACAAATTACAAATTTAGCTTTTTTGCCCAGGAAAGTTAATTATTTCGGAAACTATTGGCCAAAAGGAGACTTCTCCCAAAAAATTAGCCAATTCTAAAAAAATTTTTCAAAAATCGATTTTTTTAGCAAAGAGGTACCTCTTATGAAATTTTCAATTTTCGACTCTCCTCCCACAAATTACAAATTTAGCTTTTTTGCCCAGGAAAGTTAATTATTTCGGAAACTATTGGCCAAAAGGAGACTTCTCCCAAAAAATTAGCCAATTCTAAAAAAATTTTTCAAAACTCGATTTTTTTTAGCAAAGAGGTACCTCTTATGAAATTTTCAATTTTCGACTCTCCTCCCACAAATTACAAATTTAGCTTTTTTGCCCAGGAAGAAAAAATTTTTCAAAAATCGATTTTTTTAGCAAAGAGGTACCTCTTATGAAATTTTCAATTTTCGACTCTCCTCCCACAAATTACAAATTTAGCTTTTTTGCCCAGGAAAGTTAATTATTTCGGAAACTATTGGCCAAAAGGAGACTTCTCCCAAAAAATTAGCCAATTCTAAAAAAATTTTTCAAAAATCGATTTTTTTAGCAAAGAGGTACACCTCTTATGAAATTTTCAATTTTCGACTCTCCTCCCACAAATTACAAATTTAGCTTTTTTGCCCAGGAAAGTTAATTATTTCGGAAACTATTGGCCAAAAGGAGACTTCTCCCAAAAAATTAGCCAATTCTAAAAAAATTTTTCAAAACTCGATTTTTTTTAGCAAAGAGGTACCTCTTATGAAATTTTCAATTTTCGACTCTCCTCCCACAAATTACAAATTTAGCTTTTTTGCCCAGGAAAGTTAATTATTTCGGAAACTATTGGCCAAAAGGAGACTTCTCCCAAAAAATTAGCCAATTCTAAAAAAATTTTTCAAAACTCGATTTTTTTAGCAAAGAGGTACCTCTTATGAAATTTTCAATTTTCGACTCTCCTCCCACAAATTACAAATTTAGCTTTTTTGCCCAGGAAAGTTAATTATTTCGGAAACTATTGGCCAAAAGGAGACTTCTCCCAAAAAATTAGCCAATTCTAAAAAAATTTTTCAAAACTCGATTTTTTTAGCAAAGAGGTACCCCTTATGAAATTTTCATTTTCGACTCTCCTCCCACAAATTAAAAATTTAGCTTTTTTGCCCAGGAAAGTTAATTATTTCGGAAACTATTGGCCAAAAGAAGACTTCTCCCAAAAAATTAGCCAATTCTAAAAAAATTTTTCAAAAATCGATTTTTTTAGCAAAGAGGTAACCCTTATGAAATTTTCAATTTTCGACTCTCCTCCCACAAATTAAAAATTTAGCTTTTTTGTCCAGGAAAGTTAATTATTTCGGAAACCATTGGCCAAAAGGAGACTTCTCCCAAAAAATTAGCCAATTCTAAAAAAAATTTTTTAAAATCGATTTTTTTTAGCAAAGAGGTACCCCTTATGAAATTTTCAATTTTCGACTCTCCTCTCACAAATTAAAAATTTTGCTTTTTTGCCCAGGAAAGTTAATTATTTCGGAAACTATTGGCCAAAAGGAGACTTCTCCCAAAAAATTAGCCAATTCTAAAAAAATTTTTCAAAAATCGATTTTTTTAGCAAAGAGGTACCCCTTATGAAATTTTCAATTTTCGACTCTCCTCCCACAAATTAAAAATTTAGCTTTTTTGCCCAGGAGAGTTAATTATTTCGGAAACTATTGGCCAAAAGGAGACTTCTCCCAAAAAATTAGCCAATTCTAAAAAAATTTTTCAAAAATCGATTTTTTTAGCAAAGAGGTACCCCTTATGAAATTTTCAATTTTCGACTCTCCTCCCACAAATTAAAAATTTAGCTTTTTTGCCCAGGAAAGTTAATTATTTCGGAAACTATTGGCCAAAAGGAGACTTCTCCCAAAAAATTAGCCAATTCTAAGAAAATTTTTCAAAAGTCGATTTTTTTAGCAAAGAGGTACCCCTTATGAAATTTTCAATTTTCGACTCTCCTCCCACAAATTACAAATTTAGCTTTTTTGCCCAGGAAAGTTAATTATTTCGGAAACTATTGGCCGAAAGGAGACTTCTCCCAAAAAATTGGCCAATTCTAAGAAAATTTTTCAAAAGTCGATTTTTTTAGCAAAGAGGTACCCCTTATGTAAATTTCAATTTTCGACTCTTCTTCCATATATTACGAAATTCGCATATTTACCTTTTAAAATGTTTTATTTTGGAAAATATTAGCAAAAAGAATCTTACTGAGAAAAATTTTGCCATCTTTAAAAAAATTTTAATTTTTTTGTGAAAAAATCAAATTTTTAATGTTAACTACTTTTTTTATAAAATAAGAAATATGCTTCTCTTCTTGTAAAAATGCGAAAAATATCAACAACAATTTTATTTTCTTAGTTTATTTCTATTTTTTCGTAATCTTACCATCAAATTCGATTAAATGAAGACTCAATGAATTCTAGTTTGATGCATTTCGGTCAAGCCATTTGTGTTAAAGGATAGAAGCAGTTGACATACTTACATACACATACTTACGCACACACTGATGCATGTTACTATAATAACACGCTCTTCGAAGTAGTCAAGGAAACTTCCTGTGAACGACATCACAACGGCGATATCTGATAGAGCAAAATTTAATTTTTTAAATACCAACTGGAAACATACTCACTGATACATTTACATCAAAAATTTTAATATATGCTAAAACCAACAAAACAGAATTGATTTAAGATACTTAACTGAATTTTAGTTCTCACATTAAACATTACTTTGTATTATAAAATAGTTTTTATTATATAAAATAATTTATCCAGTTCCATAAATTTTATTTATATTAAGTTTTTTCAAAAGAATTTTAAGAGAAAGAAATAAAAACAATTTTTTATAAATAACTTTCTTATATTAAAAATAAAATAGAAATTTGAAACTTAAAATTATGTTTGATTTTTTGAAAACTCAATTTGAGGTAAGTAGAGATCTCTATCTTCGATATATAAAAATTGTTCCGCAAATCCAGTACTAGTGAATAAGAGATACACGTCGGCAAACAGCCGAAAATTAATCCACAGTTCATATGTTGCATAGTAAGAAGAACCTTTTATATACGAACTTTCTGAATTTCGATAATGAAATTCAATGATGCCATGTCGGAACCTGTAAAAATTGTCGTCTTAGTTTTTTTATACGTTTTAATATTCATTCAATGAAATATTACAATTTAATACAAATACCATTATAATAACGAATAATAACATTAAAATGATTTCAATATATGAACTGCAAATGTCTTAAAACATATTATTCAGTGATGAAAATCTTGAGTGAATTTTGCTTTTTTGGTACATTTTCGACTTCGTTGGTATCGTGGCACTACCTACTCGATACAATTTGAATATAAACCACTGCGCATATGTATGTGTAGATGGCTTAATACAACAATGTTCTACGTGGAAAAACACAAACAACAGCATTCATCTTTGTAATATGAAGTCAGGGATGAAGAGATGAAAGACATATTTAATATGTTACTAATTTATTTTGTATCGTTGTCTTGAGCAAAGAAACTTTTATTCATAAATAGTTTCCTTACAAAACTGTATGAGAGTTGTCAATGGCCGTTGAGAATATACCGACTTTCTAAATAGCTGGCACAAAATTGCTTCTTGTTGGCGTGTTTGGCGAAGAGAATGGTTCTCGGTTGGCATAATTTTTTAACCAGTTATAACCCCGCATTAGTAGAGCAAAACAGAAACATGTACAGAAAAGAGAACAACTGAGCGAAGACACTTATCAAACACAGAGATACATTCGTATACATTTTGTGGCAGATGAATTGGTCTCCGGTGTTTTGGAGAGAACACAAATTGTGCGTCGTAAAACCTGTGCCCGTGTACTCAAAGCCAATGATCCTAAACATTGAAAACTTGGACTTATAAAAATAAAGGAAAATATTTTTCAGTTTGTTTTGGGAACATGAATTGAGTTTCAACTTTAGTTCGAAGATAAACAAATTTCTCCATACAGTGGAACAAGAGAAATTAAAATGTCGTACGAGGCAGAATTATTGTTGGAAAAAGTTATTTTTTTTAATAGCGTTTTCCAACAATTTTTTTTTGTATTTGTAGTTGTCTATAAAAAAAGTATATGTTATATAACAGTAATACTTTTGTTAGTAAATTTATTACCAAATTGATTTTGTCATAAATCGTTCGATAGAAATAAAAATCGATAATGCTGCCAGCAAAGAGTGGAACCGCAGCAAACAGTTGCTTTTAGTTGATGTTATGATGATGCGTAAAAGGCTCACGGATTGTCCAAATACAGCATTTTTGAAATGAGTTTCTTCAAGAAACATAAATCTTTGGTAAAAGTGCTGCATGAACTTCGCAACTTCCACAATTTAGAAGAGTTATTTTGGCGTTAAAGGGTACATGACTGGCCATACTTACTGAGCAGATATTTAATGCATGGCGAAACCGTAGCATAATAGTTGTGCCTAACACGCACGCATATACACCAAAAACAACGTATATAAAATGCAAGATTTACTCGTTCTTCGATAGTTTAGGTTTGTCCAAAATTAACTTAATTGTTTCTTGAAAACTTTTTACTTTTATCGCCTTAATTATATAGCGTCCGTCTGTTAACGCCTTTTTATGACCGCACTTCTTGTTTTTTTTTAGCTAAAAGGCACGCATAATGCTGTCTGTCTATCAAAATGCTTTTTAAGAAATATAAAATAACAAACACTAGAGTATTGGACAACAAGCTGTTGCTCAGTGTCGTACTTTCCAAAATGTTCTAATAACAATAAGTTACTTTATAACCATCATTATTATCACCGTAAACATCGTTTAACAGCAACATGTTAATGTCATGAACGAGTACGATTATACATTCATGCACACACGCACACACGCACACATGCACACATGCACACATGCACGTACAATACGCAAAAAAGCTTTTAATGTATCAAAAGTGCGTTTGACAATACAACAACATGTAGGCGTGTTAATAAGTATAACTGACGGTATGTCCTTGCTGACATTATTACACAAAGTGCTAAGGATAGTAAAAGGATAATAACAAACATGTAAATATAATAAGATGTCTATGTGCACACATTGTGTATACGAGGGATATCTTAAAAGTTCTTTATTTATATACAATATAATCATCGTTGTCTGAAATCTCAAGTTTATTTCACTTATTTGTTTGATTTGAAGGAATCGCTGCCACCTAAAATGACATTCGGATCAAACATTTATTTGATTCGGTGCCACATTAGCTTCGGCTGGTCTATTACCAGGAGTCTCAACATTTGGTATTAACAGTACCTTTTCACTACCGTTTAGATAATAGAAAATGTTTACACAAGTAGAGTTTATTATTGTTTGTGATGTTGAGGGGTCTGCCTCGACACAAGTATGAATTTCTTTTGTCCTGTTACCTTCCGCCAATAGTCTGCCAAAGTATCACTGTGTGAGCACTACATATATTGGCTACTGGAAGATAGTACGTTTTAAAAGTGTTTATCCACCCTCTTCACTGGGAACATGAATTAAGTTTCAACATAAGTTTAGGACAACATATTTTTTTGATTCCTATTATTTTTAGAAATTTTTACTCGTATCACTTTTCACTTGATAATTTTTCACTTTTAACTTGTAAAACTTTTCACAAGAAAGGAACTGAGACTACAGTTTTCTACATCGAGTCGCTTGATTGAATTTTAGCGTTGAGCTCTTCTATTTGAAACTTCGCAGCCCGTTATCAGGAAATATATTTTGCTTCGCAACAGCTAATTAGTTCACAAACCAAAGAAATTGAAACAAATTTTTATCCTGCCTTCATCCTGCGTTTTGCTTGGACGACTACGCGAGTGACTATCTACATATTGACAAACGTTTATGTGTGTGCCTACATTGTTAAGCTTTAAGAGCAATACAAAATTTGTGTTTTTCTATCTTCTGCCTTTACTTCCACTTGAATAGCAAACAATTATTATTTTATTATTTTGCTTGAATATATAGTCTTACTAGAAATACGGAGGCCAACGGACGTGTTCGCTTTTCTAATACATCCGAAGACTGGAAAACTTTTTAATTTAAATAGTAACTTCAAGGTCTAAATTAACAATATTTCATATGAAATAGTTGGCATAAAAGTGTGTTAGACATTTAGTTTTTGGCAACATCAAAGTTTCAACGCAAGTGAAAATGCAGCAAGGAAACATTTTTGAAGAACCAAACAATGTCCTGCAAGATATTATGCAACAAGCACAGCAACAACAACTCTCACAGCTACCACATATTATGCCACAACAACGCCAAATTTTATCCACTTTCACAGCTGCATCAACACAAATACCTACATCGAGTTCTACCCCAACCACAACATCAACAACACCTTCGCCTCTGGCACTACCCTCAATCGTCGCTTTAAGTAGTGAACAACAAATACACCAAAAGCCATCTGTCAATCGCCCTCCTAAGCCTGGCATCTTACGTTTGGATATGAACAAGCCCAGACGTTCATCAGGTGGTTCTGTTGAGTTTCGTAGCCAGCCCCAAATGCATGGCACCGTAAGTTATTCACTAAGTTTATTTTATATTCTTTTTGCAGGCTATTTTTAATGCATTTGTTCAACCTTTGGGGGATTAGGTTGCCATAGTTGTTAACGTTTGTTGCAGGTAATAATACAATTTTTTTTAGTATTCTTTGTTGTAAACTGTTTTTCTCCACAATGCTGGCTAATGGTTTATTGTTCAAGAATTAAAGTTCAAAGTGAGCTCTTGTTAGTCAAGGGAGACATGTGTATTTCATGCCATTTGCTCTATTTGAGGGAATAAAATACGTGGGCCGGCATTTGAGGCAAACAAACAGGTTTCTTTTTTTACTAACACTAAAACATTCATTTATTTAAGTGTAATAAATGAAATAGGTTTCGTAAGAAATTGAATGGCAAAGTATTCTTATTTTGTTAAAAACTATTGAACCTTGTGCAGTCTGCCATATTACCCCAAAGTTTCAAGGCCAAAAGTTTTGGCCAAAGCATTATTTCCTTCGTCCATGTCATGACATACCATTTATAGAAGCACAATTTATTTATAATGCAACTGTCAACTGTTGGTAGATAAGGCGTGAAGTCCAAAGACGTATGTTGTCGTTTCAGCAACCAGTCATGAATGTGAGATCCAAATTTGTCTGATCTGCATTAACGCATAGTTTTGTTCAATGCTGTAGGACTATTTCAAGGTTACGTTTTGTTACTAACAGCGTTTGGCACAATCAAGCACAAGAGATTTGTTTCATTGTTATTTTATCACATTGGCCTGGGAAGTAATATAACTTCTGAACTATCGCCATCAATGCTCTGCTACTTCCGGCACAATGCATTGCTGGATTAGACGCTATCCCTTGAGTGTCCTTAATAATTGCTAGCATATGACAATGACTGAGTTGCCGCATAGTCTTCTCATGAGTTTGATCTCGGTCTACTTCTAGCTAAAGGTGGATACTCACACATTCAATATGTGATTTCATCTCAGTGTATTCTAGGATTTTAATATTTTATCCGCTATCACTCTAATCTGTACTAGATGACACCCGATGTTTTCGTGTCCTGTTGTAATTAACACATTAAACTAGCTTAATGTGTTTCCATTCATACCGATGCCTAATCCTCATAAAATTTATCTCATTGCCATAAGCATACCACACAACACATTGAACTTCCTGACACTCTCATTTCCCTTCAATCGGGAGACTTAATACTCGATAAATGGAGACGTACTCACCTAAAATCGAGATACAAAAGTAGTCTGGACACTTGAATGAACACTTGCTCCTACTCTTCCGTCCATGGGAGATCCACCAGCAAAACTGCTTAAGCCACATTGTATGGAGATGCAAATATTGTGCATGTTGCCATATTCCTGAATACTCCCGTGCTCCGTTTCTGCTCTAAATTGATGCCTGAAATAGAAAAATGAGTCTTGAAAAATACAGGATACAAAAATATTCTTAAAAAGAAAATATATGAAACTGGGAGCAAATTACGGCATTCGATATAGATCCAAATTTTTTATTATACTACATTAAAATATCGAATGAAATAATTTAGCCCTAGATTTGGGGTTTTTTCAAACTCTCGTAAAAAAGGTTGGATTTAAGTCATGTTTGCATACAAACTATTAGAGAAATTAATAAAATACAGCCATGGCTTAACGATTTACATTATTAAACAGAAGTGCAAATAATATTGTACAATGAAATACATATTGAAAGCTTAAGATGAAAAATTCACCTGCAAATAATACAAACAGGGCAGAACATTAACATAATTATTTCACGATTTAATATTGAACTAAAATAATGATATGAGAATTGAATGTTTATAAAAGTATTAAAAAGACATAAAATATATTATGGAATCACATGCATGGTCTTGAGCATCATCCGATCCATTTGAAATTTATTTTAAATTTCATGAATTTCGGGGTAAAAGCTTATTGAAATAGTCAAATGTTTTACTATGAGAAACTTAAATTTAAAAGTTTCTGATATATAAATGCGATTGTACTAACTTAGCTTCCAGCTAATACATGTAAATGTATCTGCAACTTGTTTCTAATTGCATACAATAATATAACAAACAGCTTATCAACTGACATTCCTGATCAGCTTACATAAACAGGAATATACATATTTTCTTATTATCTATTATTTTACTTTACTTGGTTTGGATATCTAATTAATTCCATAAACTCTAAAATATTAAAATGTTTTTGCAGAAATCCCATTGTGTATTGGTTTGCAAATATACAAAATTAAAATATAGAGATACGTCCACTTGTTTCTGTGGCCGGATCTGAGCATGTGTGTTCGCTTGTGTAGGTATGAGAACAATACTGGTGGCCATGCAATCGTTCTTTTTAATGAACTTTTAATTTTGCTTTAGAATCCAATACCCACCATAAACAACACAAAGAAATAGCGAATTGTTTGTAGTCGTATCAGGGATGGAAAGTTGTGTACCACAGTAATAGTAATCGGAATAAGTCGTTTCTACTCAAAATAAATCAATTATAATTATGGGCTTATTAACTTGTGAAAATATTTGTTTCAAAGAAAACTTCATATTTTGTTGACTCATGCAACAGCGAATTTTCCCAATATATACATGTGAATGTGTGTGGTAGAGATTTCAATCGTTAGAGTTTCTGTTATAGACTATTAATCTTTCGATCAATTAATCTGAGTTTATTGAAACTTATGCTATATCGAAATGGGCTACATCACAATTGATGAATAAGGGGTTACTGTTTATTTATTAATGAAAAATTTGAAATTAAATCAAAAGTATTTTTTAACACATGGGAAGAATTTTGTCTTCGAGTTCTTAATAAAAAGTTTGAAATTATAAATGACACCATAAATAAATATTTCACTATTAAAGTGAAGAAGATTGAAAATTGTTCATTTTGTTTAATGTTTTGTATATTCGGTCAATATAACAGACAGTAACATTCGTCGACTGGATCCCTACAAAGCGCATGTTCGGCTGGTATTGTATTGTAAAATATCAGAGTTCACATTCATAATTTACACAAACGTGTCAAATTTTTTTCGCACTTTTATTTGCTAGATAAGAGTTCAGATTCAGTATGTTTATAGGATACATCAATATACTCAATAAAGGACAAGCGCTGATTATTTTGAAATCCTTATTTCCCATGCCTGGCTGATATGCTTGTGCACAGTTGAAAGGTTTTTCAACACTTTCCAATGCAGCATTAACGAGGAAAGTGGAAATGTGTTCTTAAATAGGAGCACATATATGTAGCACAGCGATTTAAAAAATTATAGCACAAATAGAAATTTAGTAATTTTTCAAAGTTTTTATATGAAATTTGTTGGTAATAAATAAATTTAATCACATTTTCTTCAAGAGATGAGACTCAAATGTAGCAACGCTGGCCTTTCAGTCCAATGGCCGTGGATTCGAATCCAGCCGGAAACTACGGATATTTCCTTCAGACAAACTAACAGCTTCATGCGCATTGCTTGTTACAAAGAAAAATAATTGGAAAATGCTAGTTAATTTCTATATTATATATTCGAGAGGTTTTCCTAACCTTCTTAAAGTGGTGGATACATTCTGTTCATTTTGAGGAATTGATTGGTGTAACTTTTTTAATCTAATCTTGATTCTGACTTTTTATAATGTTAAGCTCGTTCATTGAAGCATATCGATCATTTAAACTGTTGCAAAATAAAAGTTTGGTCAACTGGGTTATATGAAACATTTGAATTTAACTTGAGGAACGATTATTTTCGTTCAGCCCCAGTAGAATTTAATATAAAAAGCAATAACAAATAAACAATTCTTTATAGCGCTTACTTTAGTTTTCTTTTTGATTTTTGCTTTTCGTTACTTGTGAAATCTAGCGTCTTGCACAAATAATTTCGAGATATATTAAAAAATTTCTTGGATATTTAATCAAAATTTTATTAACTTCAACGCTGTCTTCATATTGATATTTTGACTTCTCAATTGTTTAGAGTTTTCCACTAGTCCTTTGAATTTACAATTACGGGGGTTTGATGACGTCTCTAAATATTCTTAGGATATCTTGACACACTTATGCAAATATTTTGTTCTCTTAAAAGCTTTAATACGATTGACTTAAAATATAATACATTTAGAAATCTTTTACGCAAGAAATATTATATCTAATTTAATTTAGGTTATGGGAGGGAAAAAGCAATAAAATCAACAACTTCTATTTGAATTTATTTGATGGAATTTTATGTTGCAACTCAATATGGATACTTGACAAATTATTTCACTTTATGTCACGTTACATCTCCAAGGAAATCATTTTCTATTTCGAAGAAAAAATGTCGTCATATTCTAAATAAGTCATTTCTGCTTTGCTCTTTTTCCAGCATGATTTTTATTTATAATTATTGCCAAGAACAACATAAATTCCATGGAGACGTGTTGTGATAAGAGATGGATTTTTCTGTGCATGTTGTTATATATTTTCATTCCAACGTTTCGAATTATATACAGCAACACTTATTGCTTGCAATTACCGAATTTAATGTTTTTGGAGATTATTTTATTAAAGGTGGCTAAAGAAAGAAATCAAGTATTGCGATGGAACCCAAATATATAAAAAATTTTTGTTTTAAGGACTTTATCTGGTCCTTAGGGCACTGGTGCTAGGAAATTGCTCACAAATGTTTTCATGCACAGAAGTAGCTGCATGCAAACTGGTTGAATGAATGCGGGCTGTATCCAACTGCAAATATCACCAATTCATTTTAAGACATGCACACACATAGTAAACGTAAATAATTGTTCATGTATTAGTGTGGCTTTTTGCGAAAAAAAAAATTACAAAAGTGTGAATGAATGTCAGTGTTGCATATCTGAATACGGGGGGTGGGTTGGATTAAATATAATTATACACGTACTATGTTTGTATGTGTGATTGTTACACAAGTAAATGAGTTGTATGTAAGTGAAATTTTTCTTGCGGCGTTGAATTGAAATTAATTAAGACTTTGTATTTGAAGAGAATAGTTCGTGAAATTGAAAATATATCTTCCTTGGAATGCTTAAGGCCGATTCAGAAAATGTGCAAAATAGAACACTCTCATGTTAAAATCAGCCATCAATGTTTTAATTAAAAAGTGTTAAATAGCAAAATTAAAAGATACGAAAAGAGAGATCTGCAGCTTAAAATTGGCGAAAAGATTAACGTGTAAAAACCTTTAACTGTTTGATAAAAATTTATGTGCGTCAATTAACTTTCACTTCTTGTTTCCCCATTTTATGGAAGGTCATTAGGCTTTTAGTACGCTTAACATTTTACGTGCTACATCGTGAGAACAAAATAGGCCATTAATACAGACAGCAATTATTTAGCAGTTCTGGCCATAATTCAACTCAGTGTGCTGTTAAAAAAATTCGCACGGGAAATTTTGTCTGGCTGTTGTAACCTTTGGCCAGGTTTTCATCATCATTAATCATATGTGACGAACCTTAACTGCTGGCAAGATAAAATCATTTTAATGTTTATAATAAACGAAAAATTATTTTAAAAAAGTCAGCCTTTCGTTTGGTGTGGAAGCGCAAAATGTCTAAAAAGATTAAAGTGAAAAAGGCACAAGAAGATTAAGAGATATTTATTGTAAATTCATAACAAAATACTACGAGTTACGTTTCACGCCTTCGTATCACCTAAAGACTTACTTACAGTGTTAATACAACCACCAGCATTATCATGCCTCTGTGATCATCAACAGCTTTATTGTCAACGACATTTACCTTCGTTACGCTGACTAGAGGCATTTTCAAATAATGTCAACGCATTTATCATCATACTTTAGCAACATGACCAGCAACGAAATGCAGGTGACAAGCCTATAAAATGTTTTCATATTTCTTGTAAATTGACTGCCAACCTTTTTTGCGTTCGTGTCGATGTGTTTGTGTGTAAAACGGAACATCCTGCAATACCACCAAGCAGGGTTATTGTGTGTGAATTTTCACTTAATTCAAGTTTTTTTTTTTTGTGTATGCCTGAAACTATAATATTATGAATGATATACAGTGGGACTTTGAGTGAAAATTTTGTATGAGTGTAGCAGAGTTGGCTTTGTGGTACTTTCAATTTGACATGTCATGGCATGATTGTTATAAAAATATCTAGATGTACTTAACTTTTATATCCCGATAAACATAAGGTGGAGGCCAATTACGGCACTCGATATTAAACGAAATTTGTATAAAAATCAATTCTAATTTCGATCGATATCGAAGGTAATAATTTGGCCCCATGTCTGCTTATATTATACGAAACTGCTGAAATGCACTGAACATATAAACATTTTATGAAAGAAAAAGTGTTTCCAGTTCTCCATCAAAAATTAACTTATTTGAACATTAAAATCTTTAAATGTTCTCTTTAGTTTTGTCAATTGATAATATTACAAGTTTTGTATTTAACATTTCATTTTTTAAAGTTTATATTTTAACACATAATTTTTCGCTCCGTTATTGCACTATATTATTTTAGTTTCTAGTTAGTGAAACATATATATGAAATCTGTCATGCTCTGGCAGCCATGTGCCTTCGGGCAGACAGATTAGCATTACTAATTACCAGACCCATTAACACCCACTTGACGAATAACCACAACTTACAAAATTCTGTGGAGAATTTTTCTCTATTAATATTTTAATTAATTCCCAAGCCATATTTTTTTGTTTTGATGTCGAAATACAAAACAATCGACAAGTACGAGTGGAAATAGCACTATTGAGATGAGGCATGCCTGAATATATAAATATTTAAGTCTCATAATATGTCTTTGCTAAAGCTATTTCAAACTGAAATATGGTAAATTGGTTTTATAAATCTAAAGCTTTTTTACAAAATAACTTAATCGGAAAAGGACAATAAATCCATTTGTCTTTATCGTATATTTCCAATTCAACCAACCCTGACCGAAGAAGAAAAAAAGAAAAACATTCATGCGATTATATTATTTTCTATCAATTCTACTGTGCAAAAATATTACAAGTAGTGGCGTTATGCATGTGTCCGGTTCTTACAGGCAAGTGTGAATGTCGACCTATACCACCATCGTTATGTGTGTCATGACATTTTTGGGGAAATGAAAACTCGCATTAAAATAATGCGTGAGTGTGGTCAACATTTTTGGAGCATTGCGTTTCATGTGGACTTCGTACTCTTTTAGAATATAAACAAACCAATACAACAATCTGAACGTAAATATTTTATATAGACAACAAAATTTATGTTGGTTAAGAAATTTAGGAAAAGGAAATAATTCTGAAATAAGCATAAATCAAGATTTTAGAGGAGAGTCTTACTAGAGTCTTACGATTATTAAACTACCACATATTAAATTTTTCAAACTAATATTTTACATAGAAAATTCACGGATAAAATTTCTAATATTTATTTTTCAAGCAACAGTTTATTTATGCATGTGAGTCACGTCTACGCTTTCGAAGCCTTTGAGATAAAACAATATCATTTTAGTCGTCGATTAATGCAAAAGAATCGAGAATATTAATTGATTATATGATTTTTCCAAACATATCGGCTTTTTCGAATTCTTTCGGTCACAATATCTCACGAAGGCATTAGCCTATTTTGAATCGGTTCAATAAAACAGGAAAGTTTAAGACCGGTCTTTGGAATTCTACCAGGTTGGTTCAGTTCGTTCAAAAGTTACACAAGGGTCGCATTCTTACACACACAAACACACACATACACAGTCACAGACGCAGATAAAAACACATACATACATAGTGACGCCCTTTATGAAATTAATCAATTTTCACAAAGCGGAATTTTGAAATTTTCGTGTTTGGAACTTAAAAATTAAGTTTTAAATTTCTTACCAAACCATTTCCTGAATATCAGCTTTAGTTTCAGTTCTAAACAATTAGTACACAGTCCGTAAACAATAAAAGTATTGAGTTAAGCAAAAATAAATTTTATATTAAAGCCTTTATTGTACTTTTTTATTTGATTTCAGTTACTTTGTCAAACATATGATTTGTTTGTAAATGGTTATGTACGTCTATATGCTCGAATATCTTAATTATAATTTTTTTATTTCATGACTTTTTTTTTTTTTAATTTGTATAAGTACGAAATACTACGCTCGAATACAAAACAATATTTTTACACCAATCTTCAACGTTGTATTTCTCTGTGTTAGTGCAACATACACATAGAGAAACAATAGAAATTTATGTGTGCCTAACGCTGGACTCCCTATTAAACACGTTTACATGTACAGATATTATATATATATATATATATATATATATATATATATACATATATATATATATATATATATATATATATATTTATATATATATATATATATATATATATATATGTATAAGAAAATTGTTATCTAGCACTCAACTTGTTTTTATTATTTATTTTTTTATTTGCAAATAATGACTTTATAACATTTGATTGGAACGTTTTGGCACCTAATCAATTTCACCTTGATATCGCTGCCACACTTTATCAACCCCATCCCATATTGGTCTAGAATGAAAATGGCTTTAATCACGTATGCATATCAGCTATTAACCCAGTTTTAGATTTCATGCATTTTCCACCAAAAGCACATCTATACACGTGCCATCAAATGCCTTTATACTTTTCACATTGAGCCTTTTCTACTACTTCGCACCGGATGTTTTGTTATTAAGATTTCTTTTTAAAAATTTGGGTCAATTCTTTTAATAAATATATAATATTTTTTAAGCAATATTTTTACGACATATAATTCCCACCCTTATTTCGATGAGTATGACTGAGTGTATTCTTGTTCGTAGAATCAATCGATAAGGCAGGGCAAGTGTAAAAGAGATAAAACACATGCGGATCACTGAAATGTTTGATAGAAAATATTTTCGTATGTGAATTGCTGCCATCAGTTTGTATACGAGGGGCAAAATATATTTCTTTTACTATTCCGCAACATTTAAGTTTGAATATTCCCTAGAACGATTACCAGGTAACACTAGTCAAAAAATAAAACAATAATGCAATCAGTTTGTTGGTGGAAAATAGGAGAAACTTAAAAAATTATTTTATATTTTCTTTTGGAAAATAAACATTCAAAACGAACTTTATTAAATAGTTGACAATTTTACGTACGGAAAACATTAAGCAGTTGAACTGGCGGAGTTACCTGGTAATTTTACCAGTATATTTTGGTGACATTTGAAAAATTTTTGTTTTTATAAAATTAATTAATACAACAAACAAAACATGGATACAGGAATGATCTCAACCAAAAAGTTTATTACCCATAGTGCATACGAAGGCATTTGGTTGAGCTCAATACAGTGTATGGATGGTTATGGAATATATACATTTCCTGACAAGAGCCAATACCGCGGCTTCATCCATAGAGGAAAATTTCATGGTTATGGTACTCTGCATCTGGCTGAACCATACGGTTTTACTTTCAATGGAACTTTTATCAACGGCCATTTGGATAAAATTGAAGACATGTGGTTTGATGATGGACTTTCAGTTACTGCTGATATAAATGGTTGGTCTATGGATTTCAGCTCTTGGCCATATTGCACTAAGAATGATCGACGTTGTGGTGAAGAACAACAAGAAGGAGTGCAACCAGTTCTACCCTCGTCCATGCTCGCAAAATTCCAACAACAACGTGTATTGCATAAGAATTATTACGATGTTGAAGAGGGCATTTATAGTCCCTCTAGTGGTCTGTTATCCCAACGGCCAGCTCCCTTCCCTAAAATTGAATTTGTATCGTGCTCTAAGGACGCAGAATGGATTTTGAAAAATTGCCGCCATGGTCCTCTAGCAAATACAAACTTTGATCCCATGGTTTGCAATAAAATTATACGCAACAATCTTGATAACGAACTAGAAATGGAAGAACATGTGCACAATTGCAACTTCGATCAAGATACGAGTATTAAAAATTATTTTGGAAAATTATGCGAAATGAGTATTTCAGATGTTCGGCCATCAGACGAAGGTGACATGGATTCAGAAGACTCAGCTGCCAATTGTTTGCGTGACAGCTCCACAACATGTAGTAGCTTTTCCATGACCTCCATGGATGTCGATATGCAAGAGGTACTGTTTCTGGCTGAGGAATATGGCCGTTATAAGTTGGGCAAGGATTTGAATCAAGATATATCTACAACAGTTGAGAAACAAGCGACAATTCAGAGACTTGACAGCAACTGATGGAGGTTTATATTGACAAATCTTCATTCATAAGATTTTGTAAATTTTTCCGATATTAGTTTTTTTGGAGGTTTCTTTAACAATGGCATAATTTAATATAATATGTATTAATAAATATAATACCGATACAAATAGCATTTAAATACAAACTGCGATGGATGCTGAGTGCATTAATTTAACCCCAAGTCAAGATTTCAAGTTTCCTAATTTACTCCAAAAGAAGCAGCTTTATGCGGTTGTGGCATATATTAAAAGATGTCATGTTAAATTCAAGAACAACCGAAATACGGGGCCCTTATATTTTTACATTTAATTCACTGTGTGCGTATGAGTGTTATCCTCGTACGTATGAAATTTACAATATTACTCATTCGCAATTACTTGTGCAATTTTTGCAATTTTTCCAATTTAAAAGACTTGATTATTATTCTGCAACAAAAAAAGTGCGAAATATGTTGACAACTTTGTATGACACTGTTATTAGGCTTATGGGCTAATTTACAACAGCTCTTTGTGTGTTGTTGGTTGGAACAATATTTCATTATTTTTTTTAATAAAGTAAATTTTGTCGTAACATTTTGTAAAGTTGTAGCATTATCTCCGCATGTTATAGTTTTTCGATAGACACATTTAAAATCTGAAGATATTATAAGAAAGGGAAACAAAATTATTTTCATATTATTTTGGTTCCAACAGATCAATTTTTTGCAGCAGATTAGCACAATATTTTATTTGCTATTTTATAATGGAAGCAATTAAACTGCTTTTTATGCAATTTTTCTAAACAAAATTTTGCATTATTGCTTTTCAAAGTACGAGTACGTGACTTCAAAAGAAGTTGTTATATATTACCTACGAAGGAGGGCACTGTAATGTGCTCTTTTTTACATGATAGTGTCAATCGTTGTCAGTTATGTTCAGCGAGCAGAGAAACGTTTCTGAAGGCTACAAGTTACAAGTCAATAAGTAAAAAATGCCTACAAAAGAACAAGACTTTTACAATATATATTTAGTTTAATCGTTGACCTGTTGTATTATAATAATATTCCTGTTTTATCGTTCGGCTATAAGCCAGGTTTTTAAAAATCAATAAACACTAAATATTTGTTGATTATTTAATCTTTATTTAATGTTATTTTTCCCAATATTTCGAATAGCTTCGCTATTCGTCTTCAGGGGAACAATGTAAATTAAAAATTAAATTAAATTAGATTGAATTAACATATTTTCAATATGTCGATCGTCTGTAGTCTTTAGCTGCGAAAACTGATTTGACAAATAATCAAAAAATATTTAGTGTTTATTGATTTTGAAAAACCTGGGGGCAAATTACAGCACTCGTTATCGAACGAAATTACAAAATATTTCAATAGAGTTTATATGGAAATATTTTAAAATTTCGAATCGTATCGAATGCCGTAATTTGCCCCCTGGCCTATAGCCGAACGATAAAACAAGAAGACTTTTACAATATTTATTCGTAGCCTTAGTGTTAACTACTACTTCAGCACCCTCAATTTAATATAAATTTATATAATTTGACTTTTCCAAAGTAATTCTCACTAAGTCTATTCCGAAGATTTAAGTTAAAAATTATGCCTCTTTTCCATAACTAATAACATAAATCGATTATTGTAATTTATATACATAAATATATTATGTCCTCTTAATTTTTTTATATATTTTAACTCCCATCTAAATTTGTAGAGTATTGCATCGTAAGCAAATCAACATGATTTTTGTCAGTTCTAACTATTTTCGAAAGCCGCTACACTTGGATCATCAACACGCATGTCCTTTAACTGTATACCTTCAATTTATAAACGTTTTTTGAGGAAATATTATGCGATAACTTCATCAATACGTATGTATATATATTAGACAGATACCGTGCTGATAATCAAAGTGACTGATGCTGCATAGTCACTTGTTTGAGTTTTTTAGTTTAAACTTATTTATTATCCTTGTTTTATAGTAAAAATTATATTAAATATCTGCCTTGATTTTCTTGTATTTATTTCTATAAATTCGCTTAGCTTATTCGAAAGAATTCTTGTTATAAATTTCAATATGATAATTCCCACTAACTCTTCAATGGATTTCTATATATCTTCTAACATATACTTAATACACGAAATTAGTCACCCCACTGAAGAAGGTTTTAACAAAAAAAATCTTACAAAATTTTCAGTTATATTATGTTTCGACGATATTTGCGTTTGTGAATTATGAAGTTGTTTATCCTTATCAAACATGTTGTGTCATGCAGCACTCTTCAGGAACATCGAAACAAGCATAATAAAATCAGTGTTATGTTATAATACAACTATTGTATTTTATTTTTTATTTATTTTATTCCTTTTTGTAAGGTCAAGTTTGACAATTCGATTTAATGAGCGAAACAATTTTTTTTTTCAAATGCTCAAGCATGTGCATAAAAACAGAATGAATGAAATGGCTGTATAATTAAAATTATATGTTTTGTAAGACAACATAAAATATAATAAAAAAATAGCCAACACGTTTTCCAAAGGCACACACACAGACACATTGCTATGGCTATATGTGGTCGATCACATAAGCTACTCGCTGGAGATGTTAAAATAAATAGTAGCAAAGCAAAATGTGAACTGTTCATTTATTTTACTCACACACTCATACATACACAGATCCTTAACTTCAAGAAGGAGGAGTGCCTAATATAAAAAATATTATTCGCTTAAGTTAGTGGGATTGAGAATTTGTATGTATCGGTCTGTCTGCTGGTGAGAAAACACAGCAAATAAAATATTTTGAATAAGTCGTTGAATATGCGGGAGTCTAATACATGAATAATTTTTTACACTAAAGTCAAGTGCAAATATATACTGTTCTGTTATGGTTGGATATCATATTAGCTTCCCTAAAATATAATTCTCTATTTCAGTTATTCTTAATTGCAACGAAAGAGTTACTGAGACACATGAAATCTTTATTATCTGTCTATTCGGTGATGTCACGTACTATCATCCGATTGCAATAAACTACATTTGAAATGAAAATATATATAATAAATTTACTTACATATATTTTTATGTTATTCTTTGGAATCAATAATGCCGTAATATAATCACTTTTTAAGCAGACGTCTATATTAAAATGGTTTTACTAATAATTTTAGGCACTAGCCCAGAAGTCAGTTTGCTGCAATGTTTTACATAAATTCTTATATACACAAATATTTAACGTATTTAATTTTTGTTACAAAGTTTTGTTTTCTACTGTTCATTTGTCTGACTTTGCAGTCGTATTTGATTCTTCATCAAAACTAACAAAGTTTGCATGTTTGAATTTCATTTCGATGGCATTAAGTTTTTTAAATACTAAGAAATACACACAAGCTCACAGCTTTTTCTAGTTCTACACCTGTATTTAACTGTCTAGAAATACCGCTTTCTTTAACCCCACAAATATCGAGATGAAAACAAAATGAAAAGGAGAGAGAGAAAGAGAGAGCGAGCTAAAGGAATAAATTCTTCGAACGTTAGTAAAGAAAACTATATATAAACAACAAATCCATTTTTCGAAATGTTTATTACAACAAAAATCACGAGCGATTTTTTGTTTTTCTTTTAAAAGAACTTTAATCAACGTGTTAAAATCCTTGTTGGCTGAGTTGTATGTTAAACATATGCACATCCATCTACATATAAAGTGTGTAATGGCGAAATGAATTTGTGTATGTATTAGTTGAAAGTTCCAATACTATTGCTATATAATTTCTATGATATATATATATATATATATATATATATATATATATATATATGTGTCTGTGTTGGTTTAAAATCCATTTGGGCTTGTTTTAACAATATTTTATTCTTGTTTTCTATCTTCTATCAGTTATTTTGTCCTGGTTTTCTTGGCGTGGTCTACGATGGTATTAGTAAATTTGCCAGTAATTTTGTTAGATGATGAAACCACATACAATCTTTAATAAAATGTTATTTAGCATACATGCTTGTTTGACCACATTTATATACTCATTTATTATTTAATAAAAAAAATAAAAAAACACAATGAAAATTTTATATACATAAATGAAAACGAAAACAAATTAGAATAAATTCAAAAACGAGTTGTGAATAGGAAAAGCTAGATAATTCGAATATTGTCCTCTGACTAAAACTAAACCTTAGACAAAGAATTTAGTCTTCGGAATCAGCTCTAGCGAAGAGCATCTTAAAAATAATCTGAAAACTAAACAAATAACGGAAACGCGTATAAAGATGTATAGACAAACACACTAATAAAGTAGAAAATATATAAATAAAAATTTTAGGTCGAAAAGTATCATATTTAATGTCATGAGTAACAAATTTTAATTTAGCGAATGCGAATTAAAATAAAATAAATTCGCAATAAAGTATTATCGAATTGTGTGAAGTTTGGGAAATTTCCAGCAAAATACAAATTAGTCATAAAACAAAAATGTGATTTACGTAATAAAATTTTATATAAAAAATAAGAAAAGAAATGTATCAATTTTATACGTTAAAATACTTTAAAAAAATTATATTATAGAAAAAAAATTTAATATCAATAAAAATAAGTGTGAAATAATTATTTACAATTTAATATATAAACAAAATTATCCTAAACACTACTGAAGGCAAGTTCTAGTGGAAATAACGAAAATTTATTTAAATTATTTTTTTTCGTTTGGAAAAATTATATTTTTTCCTTAGCTACATATTAATAAAATATAAAAAAGTATATTAAATTTTCAAGCATTAAAAAGGTCATTGACGGTCAAATTCAAGGCCTGTGTACACACATACATGCATATGTACGTTTTTCATATGTATATGTTGTTGCGAAAGAGTACAATACTTTTTACAACAATGTAACAGTTATAACTTATAAGCCTCCTTTTTAGAAAAATTGTCAATGAGAATTTCAAGAAAATACACTCGATTTCATATGACTTTCGCACTTCCACTAAATCGGGAAGAGTAACTCAAAAAGTATCTAGAGTTTTTCTTAAAATAAGTTATCATATCTCAAAGATGATAAATTCTGTATAATTTCGATTTTAAAAACCTGCAGGGGGGTTATAAGATTTTAGTTCAATATTTTTACTACTCGAGCTCGTGTTCATTGTTTTCGATATCCGTCTTAGTCGTCAATCTTTTTTTTTTATTGAAATTTGCCAAGACCAGCTCGTGTTGTCACGTCGTCACCTTTGTTTTTCTTGTTGTTTTCCTATTAATTTTTTGTCTTTGAAAACCGCAAATAGAATTTCGTTTTTCTGCAAAACATTTCGAAATTAGTCAGTGAAATACGGCATTGCTTGTGTAAATGTGAACACACCTCGGGGTCTACGAAAAATTCGCGGTGATTGAAAAATTCAAATGAAGTAACTTAAACCATTTTATATACCAAAATTTAAAAAGTGAAAACTTTAGATTATATCTTTAAACTCTTTTTAAATTTGCGTTAAGTGAAAATTTGTGTATATTTTTTTAAATTTTGTTTTTGCAAAATTGATGTTAAAGTGATTACAAAAAATTTGAAACAAAAAGACTGTGTTTTGCGGAATGCCAGTTTTCTTGTTTATATGGTAACGCACTATACAATATAATAGTTTCAAAATACAATATTTCCAAAAACCAATAGACTTTTTTAATTTTCAATTTCATTTTGATAGGATAATAGTTCGAAAGATGTTTTTAATGCAGAAAGACAAGATAGATATTTTAAGGCACGTGGTAAATGCATTACCAGTTTTAGTTTAATTTTTGATTTTTCAAATCGCACCTCGTAGTCGATTCTAAAATCAATTTTTAATCTTTTAAACAAAGTCATCAAAATACAACTGAACAATTAATAATAAAAAGGTAGCGTATAATATAAATATGCGCAAATACTATACTCGTATATCGTTTGTTCTATATTTTGAAACGATCTACCAGACACAATTGCTACTTTATAAGAAAAGGTATTAATGATCTTCTATGTAATTCGTAGCGATCGGAACGATTAGTCAAAATATGAATCTGGCAATCAACAGTGACCCAGAAAAAAGTTTGAATGGAGTTACATGAAAAGGGTTGATTTGGATGCTTTAAAATAGCCAATTCTGTATGCTTGCACATCGACGTATGCTGGATCAAGCTACCTGTTTTATAGCTTTGACTGTTATAAACGTTGAGAACTCAAAAGCTATTGGTGATCTACGAATTAAAATTCAGTGTGATGTTCTAAATTTGTCAGGTATCAAAAGAAGCATTAAGCATCAGTTTCTTGTCTTATTGTTACTAAAGTAGGATGTTACTATGATGAGATCTGTTTTAATGAAATCGACACTACCGTATACTAAAGAACGCACTTCAGCACCCTCCTTGAGAAATATTTATTAATGAATTAACGACGAATTAAAAAGTAAATTTTCGTCTTTCTTCATTAGCGCACTTAACTTTATCTCCCTTTTCATAGTTCTGGCACAAAGTACCGAATAAAGTTCATCTCCGGAGTACTAGTCGTAGAAACAAAAAAAAAAAAGCTTAACTATGTGGGAGTACCTGCGCAAATTACAACGAAAATTGTAAACACTCTAAATTATTGTTTTTACGTTAAAACAATTGTTGGCAGTTGTTGTTTTCTTTTTCTCTTAAATCTAGATATTGAATTGGGGAAAAAACCGGTCACTGTAGAATAATAAAGAGGGGAAATAAAAAGGAGTTCATTGAGTTCTTGTTATGACTATTTATTTAAACTTCTTATTTGCACACTTTTTTCGTAGTAGTCTGGAAGCTTGTGTTTCTTCTGGTCGAGAATTTCAAAACGGACATGACAATGAATTTCGTTTATTATTTCGAAAATAAAACTGTACCCAGTTTAATGTGTGGGTATTATCTTTTATTAGTTACTCGAATTCACATTTAACTTTAATAATATTTTCTATTTATATATGTAATTTTAAGATCAATTCCTAACAAATTAGAATGTTTAATTGCTTTAGTCCTATCAATTGCAATTTTAGTTATTTTGCCATGTCAATTAAGAAAATTTCGAAGAATTAAATTTTATCCTTTAAATGAATTTTTCTTTTAAATTATGGTTATGAAGATAATCTCATACATGACAAATTTTATTTAAGTTTATTAGTTCATTACTTCGCCTCATATTTCAGGAATAAATTCTAAAATCTTTCAATTTAAAATTTATCCTTTAATAAAACTAAATTTGTACATACTAATTATGTTGTTGTGTAATTATTTAACTTTTGTTTCGTTTAAAATAAATAGAATACATCCACACCTACTGGAATAACACCCACATCATCACATCAATTGTCGGTTACGTGGGCAACACCACCGTCCGATACTGACGGAAGGGAATTAAAGATTAAACCAACACAAACAACACCAGGTGCAGTTGAGTTGAACGAAAGAAAGAGGTAAAAAAATGAATCGAAAAGTAAAATAAATTATTTTCAACTCGAAAAAACTCAAAGCAGTATAAATTTCCCTGGGCAATGCGGTAATTGTTGCAAATTAATTCTTTAACACGGGATGATGGTGTTTTAAAGAGAAACAATTGTGCTCCTTTTGTTTTTAATATATTTTTTGTGTTTGCTGCTAAATTGTATTTTAAATATAAATGAATAATTTTTGATGTTGATAAAAACTTTAATAGTAAATAAATATAATATGAAAGCAAATTTTAACAGTTGCCACATCTAACATAAACGATAATAATTAGGTACAAATAAAAACCATTGCGTTTGTAACTTGAACCATATATATTTCATTCCGAAAAAATTGCTTCGTATTCGTATGCTTACTAATCAAAATACGAAGTGATTGAATTCCCCAATTATTTGTTTCGGTCGTAGTAAGACTGTCGTCGAAATTCAGTTAACCTTTTAATGTCCCACAACGTCCTTCACGTTATTTTTGTCCACTATCAGTTAAATTTTTCAGAGCAAATTATGCCAATGGCGATCCTTTGAGAAGGATGTGCCACGAGTTCAACAAATTTTATAATTTTATTGATTTTTCTTCAAGCCACAGTACAATAAAAAATAAAATATTAATTTATCTAAACTCATAATTTTGTACTAAACTTTTGTAGATATTATTATTATTTTATGTTTTATACTAATGTTTAAAAAATGTATGTACACAATTTAACTGTCTGTAAGGATCATTATCCATAGACAAATAAATAAATAAATAAATAAATAAATTACAATGAAATTTTTGAAGAAAATATTCTTTCAAAAACCTTTTTAAAGAGAAATAAGACGGATGAAATAGCTTATAAAGCAAAAGAGAAAAAAATCATTATCCTTTTGACAAGTCTGCTATTGATTTATCGTATTACGTTTAGAAAGCTTCATATATGCTGGCGGGACTTTTTAGTAGGCTGTGGTGTTCGTAGTAATAAAAATTATCACACAATTGCTATTTTCCAATATACTTGCAAAACATCTTCACAAGTATAAATTTATAAAAGATATTTTCTTCAGTAATCTATTTTACTAATTAATACACTGTCTTTCTTTCTTCTTAAATAACTACAATAAAGTTATTGAATGCTGGTGACTTAAAGTTTGTTCATCGTTTTGCTTTTTATGATTTAAAAGACTTGAAGATTTGTTAGAAATTTATTTCAATAAATAAATAAGTGAATTAAAAGAGATAATTTCTTAATAATTTAAGTTAAATGTCTCAAATTTGAAGAGATAAGCCTTTCTCTTTGATGAGAGTTAACCTTTTTGGACATTAACTAAATTAATACAGACATCAAAATTTTTAAATAACATCATATTTAAAATCATTTGGGCTTTAAAACTTTTTAAACTGTCCTCATAAGTTTGAAATCTATTGCATGGAACAAGCTACCCCTTTTCCATAGACAAACTAAATTTTGTTAAGCCTACATCGCACCTTGCGATATAAGTTTAATAATCTTCATACCTTTACAAATAAGATCCAGCAACATCATGTAACCTACGTTTAATTTAATTTTTAATATTTGGATTTCTTTACAAAGATTTTCTGTAGTCTTTTAGCTTCAATGTTATAAAAATTACTTTGTAATCCTTTGCAGTCAATTGATTTTAGGTAAATCAAACGTGACACATTGTCTCAATAATCGGATTTCAGCAAAATATAAATAAATATTCTAGTCTTCTTTGTTCTTCATATTGAGTGTTTCTTACTCTTTACACAATGACTTGCAACCATTTTTTTTGTACTAATTTATTGGCATCACAAACAATTCCGGTGCTGTTAACAACAACAACAAAATTCTAACCAACAGGTCACAGGAGAATAAACCATACGAGTATTCATTAAGTTATGCTGCCAACAATCCAACAAGTCCTGTGAGAGAAACATTTGCAGGTGAGTTGACTTAATCTTGTGATTATTGTTTAATTTTTTAAATGCTCAAAAATTTAAATTTACAAAAAGTTTTATCATTGAGAGGTTATATTTACGTAGGGCGTCATTAGATTTTGCTTATAATCATCTGTCCATAATTTAAAAAAATTTGCTAAGCAATTCAAGCTTATGTTTTTAAAAAAGTCTTAGTGAAAATTTTATCAAGTCGTATTTTCTTGTAACTGTTAAAATCGAATCATCAATTTGAACCAAGAATAATTTGGGCACAGAGATAAGGGAAAAGCAAATCTATAGATACAAAAATTTTAAATATTTATACTAACTAAACAAAAACCTTATTTATACATTATAAGCTGAATTTTAAAATCCAGCAATTGATAAGTATTTTAAATAGTCCTTTATAATGATAACGATGCACAGTTTTTTTATTGTGCTGCGTGGTAACTTCTGTTCTCTTCCGTTTGGCCAGTAATCATGAATGGTTCAAAGTCTGTAAAATTCTTTCCAATCTATTTTGAATGATAAATCTTTTTTTTTACCGGCAATTTAATCGGCCGAGACAAAGATATATGCATACCGGAAAGAATACTGGTCCTGTAGCTCGAACTATTAAAGAAGGCCACGAAGCTGCCGTTACGGTGAACGGCGAGATGGAGAAAATTTAATTAATTCTTTTTAAATCTTTTTTGATTCTGTTAAAAAACTTAACTTTTTCTGCGATATATATAAACAACAACAGACAAAAGCCAGGGATTAGTTTTCTTGTAGGTGAGTCGACGGAGTACAAATCTAAAATATTTCCTGTCACCTCCCGTAATAGTCCAGCCGACGTTGTAGATTTGGTAACAGCGACTCTCTCGCTGTCGAGTATTTGAAACATTTCTGGTGAATCGGAGAAGTGTATTAGAAAAGAATTGGACACTATGCCAGCATTTAATTTCCTCCTCTCAAATACTGGTAACAACAGTAACAGACAAATATCAGAGATTATTTTACGAAAATATACTAAAAGAAAATAGAGGGACGAAATTTACCACTAACTGCACAGTTATACATTAAAGTAAAAACTTGAAAAAAAGAAGTAAAAAACATTTAGTTTTACATGACATCACGTATTTAAGACACATTAAAATGTAACGCATGATGTGCTCCATGTTCTTCCTCTCTTCTACATCCTCATTCTGTCTCTAAATGGAATACGAAATGACACAAGAGAAAAGTTCTGCACACTTTTTTTCCAAATTCACTAGCAATCAAATAAAAGAAAAATAGAAATTTCATTTAATGTGTATCTGCATTTTTATTTGTATATATATATATATATATATATATATATATATATATATATCGAACATATTTTATCTTTTGAATAATTTTTTTTTCGTTTCCTACAGATTTTCCTTTGCAACGTCATTTTGAAAATAACAATACTGGTTACGTTACAACACCCCCACCCAATGCCGATTATCATGATAATGTCGATAACGATGATGTTGATGATGAAGAAGATTATTCAATATCCGTGTCGGCTATAATGCAAAAACGTGCCAGTGTACGTGGATACCGCAGAAAAAACAGCAGTCGTAATTCAAGAAGAGCTTCCAGTCCAATGGATCACGTATTGGAAAGTGTAGAGCGTAGACGCTCTAGTGTTTATACAACTAGTTCAGGTAGGATGAAAATTCTTTACACAACAATAACATTTTTCCAGTTGGTGTATTAAGGGCAAGGGAAGAAAAATAATGGGAGTAAAATCTTTTTAATTAAATTTTTTTTCTACAAATATGTCTAAATAATTTCTTTTTCGGAAAATACCTTTAAGGAAAATGAAATTGAATTAAAGTTCGTTCGTGGAAAAATTTGCTACAACGGATAAAGTAACAAAAAAACAGTGGATATTTGAAGAGAATGAATCGCTTTCTATTATATTTAATAAACTTTGAAATAATTGCTTAAATGCTCAGTGCCTTTGGCGCTACTAACGCCAGAATAATAAATATTTTTGGTGATGTAACTATTGAAATTTTGCATTTTGAAAATTCGGAATTACTTTATATCGCATCATTATTATGGCATACAACTTTAGCACCACAGCGAAACATGTTACACAAATCGTTTTGAAAATAACACATGAAATGTAATAAATAAAATATTGAAACGAAAACTGAAAAGTGTCAGTGGGTATTGTGAGCAGAAACTTAATTTGGAAAATATAATTATTTTATTGTAGATGGCTGTTCTGAAGCCGATTTGAATGTGTGGCACCACTAGTCCTTCGAATAGTGAAATTCTTTTTATACCAGTCGAACACTCTACTGTCAATTAAAACGCAAATAATCTATGGTGCTGAGAAATAAAATTAATCGAGTTAGTTATCATCTTCATTTGTCTCCCTTTCGGAAAATAGATATTTATAACATATACATATATCTATATTTGGAATTAGTTTTGCAATTTTATTAATCTGATAGTTTGGTATTCTCAGTTGTATAGTTGTAAGTTGTGTATGTAAGTATAGCTAAAAGTTGTAAGTTGTTATTTTACAATTTAGCTGATTGACCAGAAGTGTTTTTAAGTGTACACAAAAATAATTTTTAGTTAGAATTTCATGTTAATCTCCTGATGTTTTCTTACAATTATCATATTATTTTCTTATTATTGCAATTTTGTAATATGATATTGCAAATAAAATTAAGTTGTATTCATTATGAATGTGATGACAAACAATTAAAAATAATTACTAATCACATTTTCTAAATGATATTGGCAACAGTTGCATAGCTGTATCCAACAGAGACTTAACTACAGGCACCATCTATATTTCCATATATGAGAGAAACAGTTTCATTCACTAAAAATAAACTTTCATGCTGTTTAAGTTTCATATAACAGTTCAACGTATTTCAAAATAACATCTGCGATACCAAACAAAAAAAACAAAAAAAAAAAAAAAACAAAAATACTTCAAGACTACAAGACTAAAAAGTTGTTTGCAATAATTGTTAATTTTTCATCGCGTTTTTCTTTGTAGATGAGGGCACAAATCAAGAATCAACACAAGAACAAATATTTGAAAATATACGACTCCACAAGGAGGTGATACAATCCGTGAAATTGCAGCCATGGCCCATACGAAAGAAACTGAAACTAGTGCGGCAGGTAAGAGAAAATGAGTGAATAAACAGTTAAAAGGCACAAGAAGAGAAAACCACTTTAACTTGTACACATGCCGGCACACAACGGATGCGGGTGATAAAAGCGGAAAAGGAACATTTTGTGGCGTGAACAACTTTTAAAGATGATTTCGAAATGCTGGCTAAATACATTCTAAACAATAAATTTGTGCATGTGTACTCGTATATGTGTGACCTTGTCACTCTTTCCTCTTAAATATTTACACCGCTTCAATTTCCAGTTGTTGCTTTTTTTCTTGTTTGTTCGTTTAAAGTTTCCCTTTTCAAATTTTATTTCAGGCAAAAACATATGTGGCACGCCACGAGGGTGCTCTGCAGGAACGTTTTGCCATGTCACGCAGTACACGAGATTTGTGGGCGCGCTTTAAAATTTTAATGGCAGCTGTAAGTGACTTTTCCGTTTATTTTCATTTTGCGATTTGAATTTTTCATATCTTTACTTATTTATGTACGTATATGCAGCAACAAAAACAAACATCACATCCAACTAAATCTATATATCTTAAACTTCTTTATGTATTGTAACATTTTTGAAAATAACTTTCTTGTGTGGCTTTACAAACCACTTTAACGTTGAACACTTAAAAGTCAGTTCCAGTTAATAAAACCTTTAATGGCTTACAGAAATTACTGAGATACCCAATTGATTGTGTTCCTTAATTTAAAGCTTTAAGGATAAACACAACTTTTAGAGTAGTTAAGGAACGATATATAAAGTTAATGAAAGAATATGTGCATATTTATTTGTGGGAGATTCTTTTTTTAGCAGCAATTAAAATGCTTTCGTTTTACTATTTGAAACATACAAATTTGAAATTTTACTTCGGGGTTAGTATTGTTCTTGTTATGGGTACTGTTGCAATCTTTCTTCCTTTTGTTATATTATAATTCCATTTATCAAATTTTAACATATATAGTAAAAATATTTTACTAAAATCAGGCGGCAACATTTTGTCCTTTGTAACAGTTTAATCAAATACATCAGGTTGGTGGTTAAAATATGTTGGCAGTCCCTGATATTGTACAAAGCGCACAGCCAATTACCTGCATTGCTGTATGTAAAAAAATCCAGTGTGCCATCGAAAGCTTTCTTGCTAGGAAGCACACACGTGGTATTCAGCCACGTTCAGTAGCTATGCATGTGTTTGTGTGTCAGTCCATGTTTAGAGCAGAACAACTTTTATATGACTTATAAAACAGTTACAAAAAAATCTTTCATTTAAAACATGATGTTAAATAATTCTTTGTAATACTGGTACTCCAACAACCACTTTAAACTCAGTGAGGAAACCAACAAGATAATGCACAGAGAAATTGTTAATTGTGTTTCAAATGAAACTTTAATTAAGATACATGCTTATTTGCCTGCAGATGAAGGAGAACAATGTCCTTCGGGCAAAAAAAAAAAGAAATTAAACGAATATAAATATAAAACATTTTTTGAATGTTTGTGAGCGCAGTGGAAATTAAGTTTAAAAATATTTTTTGCTTCTGTTGTTTGTTTTGGCAGCGATGGCGCCATTGGAAACGTGAGACTGCCAGTTTCCTTACAGTGCTGATACCCTGGGAACTGCGCATTAAAGAAATCGAATCGCATTTTGGTTCAGGTGTTGCCTCCTATTTTACGTTTTTACGCTGGCTAATGTGGGTGAACGTGATGATTGCTTTACCAATTGTAATTTTTGTAATTGGCCCAGAAGTGAGTGAGAATGTTGTTGTTTATTTGCCATTTTTTTATTTTATATTATGTACTTTTCACTTTTGCTGACGTTTCAATAGTATTTTGCCACCAAACATGATGAGACAGACCCCCGAAAAAAGATGTCCTCTAAAGAATATGAAGTGGCTGGAAATCTTTTTACTATTTGGGAATTTGAGGGTTATCTCAAATATTCGCCCATGTTTTATGGGTGAGTTGGATTTTATTTAACGAGTACAGTAATAAAGTTTTATGTCATCGGACATAAAAACAGTCTGCTGTTTTCGATAACTTCCTTAATAACTTGTTGTTTCTTAATTTTTTTTTATTTTTTTACTTTTCTATTCCAGCTATTATTCCAGTTATTCGGGTGCCAGTTCGTTGGGTTATATGTTGCCTTTGGCTTATTTTTTAACAGCTGTTGCCGTTTATATTTATAGTTTTGTTGCCACATTAAGGAAGTAAGTATTTTTGAAGATATTTAAAATGTTGTTTTAAAACAATCCAAGAAAACAGAGAGAAAATGCTAAAGAATTAAAAGTCTATAAAAATTAATGAATCAAAAAAGTTAAACCAGAGCAAGTGTTTACTGAGTTAAACAGTTTTCAGTAATACTGGATTCTATTGAGTGTTAGCTATATATGAACTGTTGAACTTAAAAACCACGTATCGGAATAATAATATTTTTCTTTAATTTTTAGTGGTAACGCTTTATTGGGCATATGTTTGGCAAGTGCGGCCGTACCTTAAGAGGGGAAACAGGGAATCCTTTAACAAGGATTCGTTCTTCTACAGTTTGATCTTAGTTCATTTCTTTTATCAAAGAAAACAAGTTACACGCAATGAGTTTCATGAAAAAAGAAAAATTGTAGCGTATATATGATATAGGTACTTTTTATACCGAAAAATAAATTGACTTGTGTATTATCGAAAATTAAGAGAAACTGTAATTCAACTTTTTGCTACATTTCGTACCGGATTAAGTTCATTTCCTTTTTAGAAGCATGTTAGCTGACACATACACATATATAAGGAATATGTGTATGTACGTGTTTGCGTTTGTATCTAAAAGTAAATAAACCCTGCCTAGATGAAGTTTAAAAGAAAATACATAACTTCATATTAGAATGCCATTCTCAGAAAGTGGATAAGTGTCGTATTTATTTTTTGTGCATTTTTTATGGAAACTCAAAAGCTTTCAAAGACACAAATTACTGTAAATGTATGTACATGTATGCAAATAAATAATTTTAGATATTTAATTTACACTGCGGAATATTCTTTGAAAATCCTGACAAGTAACAAATATTGGAGGAGCAAATATTTTGTATCCCAGGATAATGCAGTAAAGTAAAGTTAGTATCAACAAATCAGATACATAACTGGAGTGTGAAAAGAGGTTAAAGGTAATCTCCTTGTGTATGTATTAGCCAGATGTTAAGGCTGCTTACAGCAAAGCGCCATGTTCTCTTTATTTATGATTTGCGATTGTTTTAACTCTTTCGCTCTTATACTGAGGACATGTGAGGATATTATTTAATTATGGACATAGAATTTTTAAATGAGTGTTTCACAAAGTTTGAAATATATCTGTCCGTTCAAAGCGGGCCAAACTAATATGTCGGCTACAACACACAAACGTACAAGTAAAGCTGATAACAACTACTGATAAGGACGTACGCGTCTAGCAAGGGTTGCATTGTTACATGTACCACCACGATTCAATTTTCAAAATTAGCTGATAACCTCTATCAATGGTCGGTACAAAAATGGAACGATAACAAAAAGCGTTCAAAATATAAATCTGCCACATTATAGTGTGACAACCGACCTGACAAATCGGTGGCACACATACATAAATTTTATTATTATTTTTTTCGTTCGTAATGAAACGTCCTGGAGACCATAAAAATTTTGTTTCACATGAGCACGCTGTAGCTACATTTGAAGTAACGCTGTTGAGCTTAAGCCATTATTATCGAAGTGTATTTATTAAATATAAATTTGATACACCAAAATACAACAACCAAACATTACCCTCTTTCCAATCCGAATTCCGTGTCAACTAAATCGCATAACAAATATAATAGAAGACATTCGTCAATAAATAAAATTTTCTCTAGAGGCTCCTTTTCGATGAATATCAATAAGCAAAGAATACTGAATACGACAAACGAGGAGTACAACAGACTCATTCAAGTCAACTCTTGACAGCAGCACTCCAATGGCAGGCAAAAATCTTGAGTATGCCGAGCACGTATCTCAATGAGATTCATTGACAATATTGAACTTGTTAGAAGAACATTTGTTAGTTGGCAATATGAAACGCGTACAACTTGGTGGCGATTAATGTTTGTGAAATATCTGAAACGATAGTAAAATAAACGAAGAGGGGGCTGTTTGCGTTGTGTGTGTTTTTAAACGAAATCTTTATTATTGATTGGGGAGTGATTACATAATGGCAGAGTTTGCTAACGAATAAGTTACTACAACGATTAAGTGTAACAAATAATACTTAAGTGTCAGTATATTCTTGAAAGGTATTAATTCCATTTCCTATACATACTTAATTATTTGTATGTTTAACAAATCCAAATGTCTTAATGGTGGCAATCGTGTGGTACACAAAATCCATAAATTGGAAACAAACAAAGAGATACATTTCAATAAATATTAATGGTTTTTAACGAAATATGTTGTAGTATTCGACATACTCAAGCATTTTTATATAATTGTGTTCTTCATTCTCAAATATATTCTTGCTTCGTTTTTTACCACAAAGAACCCCTGCATAACTATATGATAATGCGAATCAAAAGAAAGGCAAATATGTGCAAACTTGGAAGAGTTTTCAATTTCATGGATATTACATAGGTATCCTTCCCTTTGGTAAAGCAACATAAAACTAAAAAGTGTTGCACAAACAACTGAATAAACATGAAACTAACTAAGTTACAACTTACATGGCAGTAATTTAATTAGTTGGCCTTTGTTGTAATTGATGTTACATATATTGTGCCATATACATATAAATGAACAGGTATGTTCCAGTGAAGAAAGCATTAATGTATACATATAAAATTGTATTGGAGAACAAGATGAAAAAGTTTCTACCATAAATCACATCTCCGCCAATAAATTTATTAGCAAATTGAAAATGTCTATTTAAACCTTCACCTTTCATCGGCGTTATTAGAAAAGTTTTAATTAATTAAATTTCTGTTTTGCTGTTTGTAAACAACTTGATCTGAAGTATTTTTGTCTACGTCTCAAACTTTTCTCCGCTTACAGGATGGCAGAAAATTCACGAAATTCGAAATTATCTTCAAAGGACGATGAATGTACATTTTCCTGGAAACTATTTACGGGCTGGGACTTTATGATTGGTAATCTTAAAATACATCGCATTAGTATAAAAAACAAAACTCAACGACACTCGTATCCTTTTTCCCATTCCATTATAACAGGTCATGCGGAAACAGCACATAATAGGATTGCATCCGTTGTAGTTGGCTTTAAGGAAGCTCTGTTGGAAGAAGCCGAAAAGAAGAAGGATAAACGCAAGTAATTTCCTCGCTACTTTATTTCATTCTTCTTCTCTTTTATTCTTTGCTGCACTCAATTTACGGGAAATTAAATTTTCATTTTTTGTTTTTCTCTATTTTTTTTAAACTTCTTTTCTCTTCTTTACATTGTATAATACAATGCTGCATTGCTGCTTGGTGGTTTCAGTTGGCGCATTATTTTACAGCGTATTTTAGTTAATATTTTAGTGATGACATTGTTGGCTGCTTCCGGTTATACTGTAGTGGCACTTGTAAATAAGTAAGTAAATGAGCTGATGGAAGCTGTTTTATTGCTAATAGGCGAAAGATATATGGGTTTTTTCTTTGCTAGACAATTTGGGCACATCTCTTTAAAATTTAAAGGTACATTAAAGAGGGTATGCAAAAACTAGTTTTTACCTTATAAAAGAAACTATTTGGTTGCATAATTTTCCAAGATAAATTTATGTGTTGCAAAATTATACTGCAAAAAGCATAAAAATTAGTATTGAAAAATGAGTCGTTCGGAAGAAAGAATTTATTAATTTCAAGATATTAGCTATAATAAGCCTCATTGTGGTTGTCGTAGCCGTAACGAAAGCGATAAAACGTGGCAACTTTTTTCATATATTTAACATAAGGGTCGTTTACGACAACGGTAATAAGGCAGAATATTTTGAATTTAACGACTCTACATAATATTATCACTAACCACTTTAGTGATAATATTCACTACCAGGTTAGTGGGATGAGAGAATTTTTAAACTTGTGATTTGCCATGATAGGGATTTTTCTGCTTATTTGGCAACGAATTCTAGTCCAGGCAAGTTTCTAGCAAATTTTTAAATTGGTACGTGACTAAAAATCATTGATGTTATTAGTCTTTGATCATTTCTTCGAACGTATTCAGTTCCAAATAGAAGCATATTTAAAGTTTTCTTAAGCCACAACCATTCTGTCGGCGGTAACAACATTATCTAAGCCGAATGTCTTAAACTTAAGATTACTTTTTATTATTCGTTAGCCTAAAATATATTGGTTGTAATAGGTCATGTTTCCATTTAGCAGTTCCGAAGCTCCGTTACATTTTTAAAAATATCTATCCTATTTCATTATTTCATTTAGATCAGAAGAATTGGCACGCCAAGATAATTGGATTAGTCGTAATGCTGTTAACGTTACCATGACCTTATTGTCATTTTTTCTACCAATGATTTTCGAAGCTTTAGGACTTTTTGAAAACTGGCATCCACGCCAGCAATTGAGACTTCAATTGGCCAGGTAAATTGAATACTAAATACAATTACTTACTCTCTCTCCCATTCACCTTAACACATTAATTCCATTGACAGAATTATGATTTTGAACTTGTTGAATTTATATTCGCTGATGTTTTCATTCATATACAAAATCAATAGTAAAGAAAACCCTTTAAGTGATTTAAAAATAAAAAATGACACAGCAGCCATGGAATTGGCTAAATTAACAGAATTTTGGCAGGCATTCACAGCAATGACCACAGTAGCGCCAAACGAAGTTTCATTATCAACTGAGGATTTGTCATCCACTCCAACAACAACAACTGATGCAGTTACAGATGCAGTGATGACAACGACTGCAGCGGCCTTGATGAAAGTGAGATGTTACAACATCACTGTCAAATGCTCAAAACCTTGGCGAATCACAACGAATTTGCCATCGACTACAACAATGGCTGCTGCAACGACTTTGTTGTTACTGAATCTAACAACTACCCAGCAGCCAACTACATTGACAACAACAACGATGACGACCACAGAACAAGAAACAACCACTACGTGGACACCTTCACCAACCACAATTGAATTTACAACTCCAGTAACCACTGAATCAACCACATTTGAATCACCTACTCAATATGCGACTGATACGTCTTATGATTACGAGGATATATCTTTTTCCACCACAGAAGAACAACAAGAATTTTTCAGTTCGTCTCCATCTTCAGTATTAAGCTCAACAACAACTGAGAACCCTGGCAATGATTCTCAGTTTGAATACTACGACTATTTTGCCGGCTTTGATATGAACGACCCAAGTTTGGTGGACTCTAATGAAGTTGAAGAACAAAGCAGAAGACATAAGCGAGATTTAAGGAGTACAAAGTATGAGGAAAAGGAATATAAGGAGTCTTCCAAAGAAAATAGTGTTTACAAAAGCTTTAAAGAATCGAACAAAAAAAGTCTTAATATTATAGACAGTGCAACAAAAGCAAAGCGAGAGCCAACTAAGGCCAAGGGTCCCGATCCCATTTCCTTACAACTATTGCGGACATCAAAGTACGGCAGAAGAGATCGTTATAGCACCTCAACCGAAATACATCCAAATACTATAACCACTTTTAATTTGCCAATCACTACCAGCAGCCTTAAAACGTCAGCATTATCCTCAAGTACAAGCCCAAACACTGATGAGTTTACAACCAGCAATTATGTGTCATCATCTATGCCTACAACGAAAATCGAAGGGGATTTAACAACTACGGAAAAAGCTTTGCTGTGGGAACGCAATGAACTTTTACAAAAAGTTGCTGACTTCTTTACTACCTCAACTCTGAAAGCCATCGATGAAGACACCACCCAAACGTCACCTCCAACAACAACAACCACTACAATAACAAGCACCACGACACTGTCAAAGCAGCAGACCGATGAAATAGTTGAAAGCAATTTCAATGGAATGTTTGACATCCCAACTACACCTTTTTATATTCCTAACCAGGACATAGGCCAGACATCATTTTATGAATGGAGTGAAATTGATGACGGTAATTTTGAAATATGCATACGCACCGTATGTGATGACGACTTCACCACAATTTCATTGACGACCGATTTGGATGCCACAACTATGGTAACCATAACAACGACTGAGTTAACAATTTACCAGCAGTACTTAAAAAACTTAACGAATATTAAGAAGACCTTTAAAGAGATTGAACACAATTTGACGACAATGTGCTGGGAGACATCCCTGGGCCAGGAATTGTCCAAGGTTATTGTATTTGATGGGGTAAGTGGAATTTCTCGATTCCTGTAAAGATGGGCTATCATAATTATTTTTTTTAAGCAAGTCATTTAAGGCAAGTTTTAGTTTGGTTTAAGTTGCGTCTCTATGTGATTCCTTTTGGGCAGAATATAGTTCCGTGTCCAAGTGCACGAACGTGATACTATATTCAACTTGTCGCATGGAGGTATTTTATCAGGTTTTCAAGATATATTTTTGATAGGAAATCAAAAATACATCTGGCTCTACGATGAGCCTGGGGAAGAGAGCACTCTAACCCTAAAAAAGAAACTCTAGAACACCACAGATCTTCCTTCATTCATCATTATATACCCTGATGTCCTATTCCATTTCTATTCTGCGTCAGCTTCTCCCTATTAGAACACATTTATAGTATTGAAATTTTTATCACTCACTTTATAATTGCGCTTTCATATCCAGCAGGCCCGTTTTAAATTAACCAATAATATATAACGATAATCGTAATCATCTGCGTAATTTTAGCTCTGTTGTGGGACTTTAAGAAGATTAATTTGTTAACAATGACATGCACTTTTCCAATCATTTTAAGATTTTTTTTTTCAATAAATTCATCTAATTTCGTTATTACTGATATCAAAATCTTCCAGCATTACTTATCTACTCCTACGCATTTAGAATGTTCAATCCAAATGGGTGGTATGTATACCACCATTTACAAAAAGCTTCCGTCTATCAATTTCCATAGTAACATGATTGCTTTCATGTAAGGACATACATTCATCTAGAGTGTGGGTAAATGAATATGTACATGTTGATGTTAAAGCAAGCTGTCACAAAATTGAATAAACACACCGTTAGAATGTTCATCAGTTCTTCCTCCCATACCGCAGCCAAACACTCAATAAGAGTGTTTATCCTTAAGATTTTATGCCTTTAAGAGTATTTTCTATATTTATTTAAAATTTCCTACCAAGAACACACTACAGCCATACGACAAAAAGTAACGCCAATACACAGTCTACAAGTTGAGAATATTATAAGCAGAGGGTTATTTATCTAAATGAAAATTTTGTTCGATATTTGCAAGCACACTTTCAAAACATGCGGCAACAAAAGCACAAAATTTGTTTTCAATATTTTAAGAATTTCTAAGCCCTAAAGTCAGGATGAGGAATATATTTATTTCCTGAAGGAGCTTTAGAATTGTTATCATTTTAAGCACAATTTGGCAATTTGTTGGCACAAAAATGTTCCACTGACTTGAACCTGCTAAAAACGCCCACTTTCTTTTTCTACATTAAAAAGAAATAGTTTTAAAAAATTAGGAAGTACACATTTAAAGTAATTTTAATCCAAATACCAATTTGAAGTTAAGTCATGATCACCTTAATTTTTTCTTTAAGTTAAGAAAATCATCACGATTAGAATAATATTAAAGAGAACACGTGCAATGTTTTACAAGAACTAAATTCATTTAATTTCTTATTAAATTAGGCAGGCTTGTTCTGCACTTCACACGGACTATATAATAGTCACAATCGAATAACTGGGGAAACTGTCTACTAAATAAACCAACGCTCTTATGCAAAAGACTGAAACAGCACTTTTCATGTTTATAAAATAAGTATGAAGATCTGCAACACCGTTAATTAATTATATTATTGCATTAGCTCAACTAATTTTGTTTTATTCATTCCCCACTACTACTCCACTTTCAACGTTATTTATGTATAAACAGGATTTATTTTATATTCACATCACGTAGTGACACATCATATTCTTATAAAAATATTTTGACGATAACTGGAGTGTCAACCACAATGTTCGCATAAACCGCAAAATTTGTTTGGAAAGCGAAAGGTAAAAAACTCCAGACAAAGTCGACTGTTCATTTATATATATTTATATATATATATATATATATATATATATATATATATATATGTATATATATATATATATATATATATAATAGCAATCTGCAATTATATCAAGACCAGGATAACAATTTGCTTTTGGGAAATTTTGTTTTAATTTTTAATTAAAAACTGTTACTTTTCCAAGTTGCGAAATTTAAGTACAACTTAAATACGAATTTCGATCCTCATCGAGCGCGGTAATTTGCGTTCTGATCATTTTATGGTCTTTTGAGATATCTTGCAGTAAAAATGTTTTACCCAACTTATCTTAGAAAAACATGATATATTATTTTAAACTTCTAGTAAAGTGATGAATAAACTTTGAATATATCAAATTTAAAACGAAAGGTAAAACAGTTCACTCCTTCTTTTTCTAATTTATTTTTTAGTGTTCAATGGGATTGAACAATTATTGATCTCGGAAAAATAGAGCAATTAAATTTTAATATTAATATTTAAAAATGTCCCCATAAAAATTTTAAATTTGTTTAAAAGAAATAAGTAACTTTTGCATTTACAATGTGAAGTGTCGTACCAACGTAGGCAAACTCGGGCTGGAACTTATTCGTATTTCAATTTTATAAACAAAGTTTTCATAATTTGTTTCATAATTCATAAGGAATCAAACCTACCGCTTGTAGTACTGAGAATAGATATATATTTAAGAATATGTGGTACTGATAAATATAAACATGATTCTGCACACATTTTTAGAATCTATAATTCATAGTCTTGACAACAGAAAGATGTTTCTCTACTGAATCGTTAATACGAATATTTATGCATACGAGTATGTGTGCACCCCAGCAAACGCCTTACTTCTCATATACATATTCGTGTATCTAACACTTTGTTGCAGTTATTTAAGTGTTTTTAGTTTTAAAGTTTTACAATAGAAACTTTTTTAAAAATCATTGTACAAAAATATTTAAGATTCCAATAGTATCAAATCAGTTGGAAATATATTTTTATTAAATTTATCTTCCCATAACCAAATTAATAGAAAATTTGTTTTATTGTTCCACTACGCTCATTTATTTGCCCATTTCGGTTTACTCTAAGTTTGCAATATAAACATTTGAAACGATTGTGGGAAATATGTATGTTTTCACTCTCAATTAGGCAATATATAAAAGATATATTCCACCAACAGTTTCGCCAACCAGGCAATATATAATAGATATATTCCGCCTACAGTTTTGTTGTTTGCAATATTTTGTTTGCTGGTGTATTATTTATTGTAATTTACAGTTATACCTCTAGTATCTCGACACTTTATTTACCATTTTTGTAGAGGGATGGCAAACTCCTTATTAAGATTTTCTCAGAACGATAAAAAGTCAAGGATGCGATATCGGTGACTTAGTATTACGCAGTTAAACGTTATTATTTGTGTTATTGTACATAGAAGATTATTAAATTTAGTCATCTATATATACGTGTTCTGAATCGTAGAGATTTTTTAATGGTATCAAGTAATTCACGGTACCAACGATACCGAAAATGTACAGGTACAATTGTAGCAAGATTCCTATCACTGTTAATACGTCTATTTTTTAATTTTTTTAATTCTCTTGTACAATTGTATTTGACTTCTTTTTTTCTCTAACTATCTCTTGCGACTGCACACACAAACAAATAATGACTGGAAAGCATTCCCAATTGAAAGAACTCTTGGCCAGGGAAATATAGAGCAGTCAACTTTACAATTACTGGAGAACTCCTTTCGTAAAATAAGATTTCTGTGCGAAATATTCTCACAACTAAATGTCTAAAGACTATTTGTTGATTGTGGCTTAGCTAATCGATATTGTCGCCGAAGATCTAGTCTCGTTATACTTGTAAGTGAAGGACTACTAGTTGGGAAGGAAGTCTTATAGCTAATTTTATTGATAAGTCCATGTATTTATTAATATACATACTAAATAAATAAAGCAGTAGTAATCAGTTATTTTTCGTCCGCACTTTTGTTTTGAATTATTCAGCAGCCGCACCGTGACAATCGGGGATTAGGTGTGCCTAAGGACGTTTGTGCAAAATACTGCTTTGAAATCAGAGAATACCTTTAGATAGATCAGATTTTAGCTGAAGACAATGTAGACTTTTCAAAGTCACTTGACTTACATTTTGTTACATTAATTTACGCACGAGCACGTCGCGCTTCTTTTTTACAAAGTATTTTTCACAAACTCTTAACGCTGCTTGAATTCCTTCAAATGGAAGAACTAGCTTTTTGTATCTTTGTTTTAAACAATTTTATAACAAATAGAATATTAATGTGTCATGCATATCAAATGAGTTTATAATTTTATTTAGTACAAACATGTTCCTGGCAGAAGGAGCCGGTTTGTTTATATGCAAATTTGTTATGAAGACGGAAGGAAGAAGTTGTTCGTACGATTGATTTTTTAGCACAACAGTTTTATTATATATATTTTTTTCACAAGTTGATTAATTTACAAATATTTACAATAAACAGCTGTATGTTCTTTTTAAAACAGTAACAAGAAGTTTTGATGCTTGGGCATTTGTAATGTTACGAGGGTTAAAATAATGTTTTTTCTACAAAATTTCAAAGCCCTTGATATTTATTGGCATGAACGTGAACATGGCACTTTATAGAAAGTTAAATGAATGTAGAAAACTAAAACAGGAAGTATGGAGGTTTTAGAAAGTTCTCAGCAGCGGGAGGGTAAGAAATATTTATGGCAAATAAATTTTACTTCAAACAAAAATATGCTTGATATTTCTTTTGTGTTGAAACATCAAATTAATATTCTTCGCAACGCGTTGATTTCGTTTAAAAATTTAAATAAAAAGAAGTCTTTGTAACTCTGGCTAACCATCCTCGTCAAAATGGCATATCGAAAACTTGTGCTGAGAAGTGTAACGCAAAGTGTGGCCTGCTGCCCCACATGCATAACCGTTGGCGTTGCAAACCTCAATTTCAAGTTGAATTGCGTTCTTGTGGCACTTGTATGTTGAAAGTATTAAGTGTTATTATTTGTTATTATTTTTCTCACTTGAATTGAAAATTTTTTTTTTTTTTTTTGAGAGGAAGAAAAACGGGAGCCAATATCCATTTCATCGCACTGTACACTCACATTTGGTTTGCTAAGTTTTGTTAACACATAAAAATTGACTTTCGATTTGTCTGGACAGCTACTGGTCGTTCCTTTTGGTGTGCCTGCTATTGCCATGGGCAAAAATGTGCATTAAAAAAAAACTAAGTTTCCTTTCAACCAGTTTTTATGGGAGAAGAGTCCTGTTTATTTTTTATTAAAAGAAAAAGTTTAATGGAAAAAGTTTAGAGTGGCTGTACTCGTATTTGTTAGCCATGTTTGCACAAGTAGAACACTGAAACGTATAGAAGCTATTCAAAGACGGAAATCCTTTTTATTAAAATTCTAATAAAAATATTCGTCTTTTTTACATTTTACATTTTGCATATTGCAAATTAGTTAGTTTTCACCAAATATTGCCAAGAACATGTTGAGAAAGTAGAATATTGGAGCATGAAAAACTTGATCCTTGTGTGATGGAAAGACTAATTGCTGGGTTTGTGCGAAAAGTTCCTCTGCTTGAATGTAACAAATTGTGGCGAAACTTCATATAAAGTTTTTGGTCATGTGTTGCGAATTTGTTTATCAGCAGGATTTCTTCAATGGAAATAGTATTTCTTGAATGGTCGTTTGTTAAATTAAGCGAATACTTGTTAAATGAAAATTGTTTTAAGGATGCTTTTTATTTTAAATAATGAATAGAGGAATTATTTCGTAAAAGTTTTTCTAAGTTTTTAAATCGTTTTGCAATTCAGTGCTTGTGTACTATTTTCAGGAATAATTTCATGTGAGATATTTTTCTTTAGTAAAAAAGAAAAAAAATATAACTGAAAAATAAAAAAGAGACTTGACTGATGTTTGTTATTTTGCCGAACAGCCCGTATTTAAGCTGGGAGTGATTTTTCATCATTCCACACTAATTAAGTTTTTAGCAAATCGGATTCCTTTATGTGGTATCTTTAGTGTTGTCTTTTTGTTTAACTAAAAATCCAAACAAATCTAGTCGAAAGAAGAATCAAAAGCTCTCATACTTTTAAACGATTTCAAATCAAAAATTAATCCGACTCCCATCCCATATGGAAGTTAAATCTTCAATATACTAAATTCTGATACTCTTAATCAAATGTTTCAGCTTTAAATTTTAATTAGCAATTTGAAATAATATCTAACAGTTTTAATCACTTACCTTTTTTTTTATTGCATACCAATCGCAGATCATGTCAATAGTAGCCCCACTGTGCATAGACTTTTTAAGGGCCCTATTTGTGCGATATGTGAATCGAAACTGGTGCTGGGATATGGAGAAAACATTTCCGCAGGTAAATCAAACAAACGTTTTGTATCAAACTGTTTCTGAAAAACAAAAGAAAAATAAAATTTAGTTTCAAATGTTTTACTGGCAACAAGGAATCTAAAGCAAAACTTTTTTCACAATCTATTACATCTTTTCATTCGTATGCCATTTCTACAGTACGGCGATTTCAAGATAGCTGAGAACATTTTGACTTTGATTAACAACCAGGGGCAAGTGTGGATGGGCATATTCTTTTCACCTGGTTTAGTGATTATCAATTTGGTCAAACTGATTATTATGATGTACTTTAGATCCTGGATTGTTCTAACATGCAATGTGCCACATGAGGTGGTATTCAAGTAAGTGTGCAATCATTTTAAATTTTACTTACATTTTTTTCTCTCTCTAATTTGTCAGTTCATCAAATCCTGTTCAGCAAAACCTGAACAATTGAATTTTGCAAAAATTATGTATGTTTATCCATCCTTTCTTTCTCTTTTTACAAATTGATGTGTAACTTTCATGCAACTTTTTTGTTTTGTGGGATTAAAAACAAAGAGCTTCGAAATCAAATAATTTCTACCTTTCCTTGCTGCTGACCATGTTGTTTCTTTGTGTTTTACCTGTGGGTTATGCAATCGTATGGTTACGGCCCTCATGGCACTGTGGTCCTTTCTCCGACTATAATCGGATTTCAGAATTTATTACGAATACCACAAGGGATGCTTTACCTCCGTGAGTAGTTGTGACATTAAATGATGCTAAACGAATATTTAATTTTGTATATATGAAAATGTTCACAGGCAACTACATGATCCTCTTAACTATTTGACTTCATCAAGTACAGTCATACCACTGCTGGTGCTCTTAATACTAATTATTTACTATTTAGTGTCACTGACTGGAGCTCTGAGGGAAGCCAATCAGGACTTAAGAACGCAATTGCAAAAAGAGCGCGAAGAAGAGCGCAAAAAGTTCTTCAGAGTACCTGACGCCAAACCGGCCGAAAATACCTCTGCCAATTTGACAAATAGATGGCGTAAAGTTTTGGAAGCTTCATCGCCCGTTACGCCCACACAAGTGCCGGATTTCGAAAGTGAAGAGTACAAGAATCAAGCAAGAAAAGGTACTAAATGGCAAATGTTTGTCATGTTCTTCCAATACAAATAACTTGAAATCTCATATATTTTGTAGAACTCATATCTCGCATAATGAAAAAAGCTCTACGCAAAAGCTCAGCATCAGATGAAGATTCCGCTGTACGCCAAGGACGGGACGACGATGATACAGATACTGAACATCACGATTCATTGCCTCACGACGAAGAAGGTAAGGAAAAGCGCTTCGGTCTCTCCAAATTACAACAAATACGCAAAACTCGTAAGCCATCTCTAGTGGATATTGTTCAAATTGCGAAAAGTGAGCTGGAAAAGGAAAAAGGATTCCAGCAACATTCGCCAAATAGCGTTAAAGAAACACATCCTAAAGGAAGATTTAGAATAGAAAAACTAGACAAGAAGGAAGATAGAGACAAACCAAAAGAAAAAGAAAAGGAGGTACAAAATGAAAGAGACAAGAATAAAGAAAAAATCAACGATAAGGATACGATCAATGGCTCAGCAGATACTCAGACGAATGACGAAATCAATACAAAAGCTATAAGTGAACGAAAGCAAAGTCCCTCGCTCAAATATAGCGAAAGCGAAAGCAAAATAAAACAACAAGACAAGAAGCAAAATTCTCCTTTGGACTATAAAAGAAGATTTTATGAAAGCATAAGAAGAAGAAAACGTGAAGACAAAGACAAACCCAATATAGAAAACCAAGATTACCGGGAACAGCTTAAAGAAGACAGTGTGCCGGAGTTGCCTTCCAAAAACGATGTGCCTACTTTACCAAAGGCCAAGAACTCCGAAAGAAGAATATCATTTAGGAGACGAGATAAGTCGCCAATTGTAAAGGAAAAACCTGCCGACCAAGAAAATAGTGAGAAAAGTTCTTTTAAAGTTGTTGACGAAAAGAACTCAACACCTTCACCCGATGAGAAAACTTCACCGCCAGCAATCGATCATTTTCATAACTTGAGCGGCAAATTCAAGTTCAAACGACATAAAAATAAAATAACTGCAGAGCCAGAAGTTTTCAAATTTGAACCTGAAAAAACAAAATCTCCGATAAATTCAGATGTTGCCACCACTCCCAGCTGGGAGCATTCAGACATCGACATGCAGTCACCAAACTTAAATGAAGAGGCCACTACTCCCGCCTCTGTACATCATCTTAATTTGGGAGGCGACAAATTCGCCAGTTTATCTAGACAGGGTAGGAAAAAAATCGGTTCTCTTCTGGCGATGGTAAAGGAAGCTGTCAATGCCAAAAAATTGGAGGACGATCAAGAAAACGATGAAAGTCCTACACAAGTGCCAGACACAGCCATAGATATACCAGCTACTCCCGAAAGAGAGTTACCACTGTCTACTTCAGACTTAGTTACACCAATAGTTTCTACTACCACCAGTATTCAACCTTATATAATGCCTAAGGCTCCTTTGGAATCACCTGAGGAGCTGGAGCCCCCCAGTTATCAAAACTATATGGCTACTGAAGCTGTCAACATTTTACCTCTTAAGGATCCCGAAGAACTCAATGAAGCCGGCCCTATAATATTTCCACAACGTATTAACGGTCAAAGTCGAAGAACAGCACAGCGTCCAACATCTATGAGCCAAGATTCCACAACATCAACTTGGTCTGACACAATACCAACAATTACCATAAGCCCTACACCAGATGGTGAGCATCAGCCAGCAGCTGAAAATGATAGCTCGACTGCTAGCCCTGGATCTGTGGTTAAGATCATCAAAATTAACATAGAAAGTGATAAATAAATGAGCGTAGGTTTCAAGATAATACCATTTTGGTGCCTTAATCTGACTTTGTGCAACAAAGCATTTATACTATTTAGTAATTGTTGGCATTTTTATATATAAAAATTTAAATTTTATTACTTTCATTCTATAAATTTGTTATAATAATATAATAGTGTTTATAATAAAACATTTGTAGTACAAAATGTTTGATAACGGAAATAATCAGTTGTAACAAAATTGTAATAACTTTTAATCTCTATTCTATGAATCGTCGAATATCGTAGAATACTATACGAGCTGTTCAAAAGCAAAATATTATACGTGAATTAGTCCAGACACTTTATTAGTACAGGCACACACAATTTACTGCAATTGGCAATTCATAAAGTTTTGCTTTTTAATAACAATTACTATGGCGGAAGTTAAAAATGTTTCTTTTTAAGTGCTGCCAAGCAACCGGTTCCCGAACACGATATGTTTGAAAGTGATGGCATGTTAGCTGGCAATGCTGCTTGCTAGTTTAGTAAGAAACCACTATGGCCAATGTTTTATTTCTACACTAAAGGATTTTATTTGTAAATAATGTAGGCATTTGTGAATTTTAAGGGATTTACCAATTTCAGTAAGGCTTGAAACCTAAAGCAAACATCCCAAAAAACAATCAACCGCAAGCACAGCACCATGTTAGTATTATATTTCATTCAAATTTTTTAAGCATAATTTTAGACACAAATGGCATGGGGCTCCAAATTTGTAAGGTGAATGCGAACCCTTGATATAATGTTGAGGTAGCATGGGGCTCCAAATTTGTAAGGTGAATGCGAACCCTTGATATAATGTTGAGGTATTCTGCTGAAGGTGACTTCAGATCGCGAAATGCATATATACAAAAATATCACCTACTAAATCAAAACTCAAATTAAAGTTTTGATGAAATCATTACTTAGACCGATAGCAATAATATCCTACGATAAATTTTTAGCTTAGCATATCATAATATATTGGACAGTATATTATTAATGCAAGTAAAAATTTCCAAAAATTTTTTTTAATTTTGAGTTGTAACTTTTTATGACTTAGTGTGCAATGTACAAAATATTTAATACTTGGATCAACGATTGGTTGTAATATGTAATGTTCGGCTGTGCATGTACATTCAAATGATTTTTTCCATAACCTCATACTCCTACATATTTATACCACATGACTCATCAACCAAAAGAGAGTCGCGAAACATTCTACTTGAAATTACATATTGTTATGGCATGGTCTTTTTGGAGCTTCACTTTCTGCAGTCACATGAATAAACAACACTTCAAGAAATCGCATAAGCATAAAAGCGTGTACAGATAAAATTCACTTACTTTTATCAATTTAGTTGTTAAGAAATCTAAAAGAAGAAGTTTTCTTACTGACCATTCAAACTGAACGAGTTTTCTTATTTTATACTTTGAATACAATTTTTTTCATAGTTTCCAATGAAGTGAAGAATGGAAAGCACAATGAACTTCTCTTATCAGTTTAAAAATAAAATAAATAAAAAATCATAATTATGTTACATGTACTTATATGGAACTTATGTTTTCGATTATGTTTTCTTTTATAATAAAACTTATATAAGAAATTATAAAACAATAAACGAAGAAGTAAAGGAAATACATACATACATACATAAATATATATATATATATATACCATATGTATGGATTGATATCTACATATGTATTACACACATACTCTTACATGCATTTATAGTGTTGAAATACAAAATTATCTCAACTTGAGCTTAATATGAAAACAAAAAAATTATTAACAATTGCCTATTTGAGAAATGAGGAACTGGGACGCAAACTTAAATTTCATTCATGTTATGAGCGCTCTGATACGATAACCTTTCTTAACTTTCTGACGAACAACTACGTAACTTAAAGCATTTCTTTTCCTAAAGAGATGATTATCAAAAATTAAGTCACATTTTATTTCAAATTTATAATTTTTTTCTTGTGTTTGCAACACATATAAAAAATTATAGAAAGCTTTAAAAATGCAACAACAAAACATTAATTAAGCAAATTGTTTCACAACAATTAAGTTACGGGCAATACTATCGTTGCTTTTTTATTTCATTTGTTATTTATTTTGGTTTTAAGACCTTAAAAGTATTTGTTTATCCAAAAGGAATCATCTAAAAGCCCGGAACGCTTTATAAAATCAAATAACACATGCGAGTGCAAACACACTAAACGATAATAAAATAGGGAAACTATTCAACTTAATTAGAATATCAAACATTTTATTCGATATGATTTGCAGAATTTATATTAGCGGTCTCTATTTTATTGTTCACTAGTGTATTCTTAAGCAAACAGAATTATGAATAGTATGATCTCAGTATTCGTTAATACATCTGTGTGTTTAAGTCTTATGGAGTAAATAAAAAAAAAAAACAACTAAAAATTATGATCGTTTAGAGAGTTTTTAATTTCATTTAGGCTTATCACGTTTTCATTCTCATCAAAAAGAGATTTTATATGGCACGTAATCACATTTCAAATCGGCTATACAATTCCATTTTTAGTGCGATAAAACATCTTGTAAACATTTTGTAATTGGGAGCATCCTTTTTTTGCTTTTTTTCTTATTTTGGTGGTCGCTTTCCCATTCCAAATTATTTAGAAGCGTATTTGAGTTCAGGAGATAAGCGATTTTCAATATGAGTAAAAGTTTTTCAATTAGATGAAGACAGACTTCATTTTCTAAAGAATCTGTTTAATTTCTATTTTCTTTGTGTCACTGTATTTAGTAAAATGATCGGTTGGAAGTAATAAAAATCTATAATCAAATATGGAGTTCAGTTATGAATTAGATTTTCCGATCTAAAGGACACCTCTATATTGTTTTATGAAAGCACAAGTCTATTCCAATAACTCGCATATTTTTCATCGTTTGGAAGCGTCATCAAGTCATTGGTGAAAATGAATTCTCCCAGGTCGCTTTATAACCCTTTTTCTATTTAGTCCGCTTGTCCATCGCTCTATCCTTTGGCATACTCCTTTTCAAAGTAATTATTTTTCCACAAGTTCCAATTATCTATTTATCTGTTTGTTTTTTTAATAACAGACGTCTATCATTTTTGGATTTCAAGGTCTTTTTTAAGAAATATTAATTTAAAGTTATGGGATATAATCGAAATACAGGAGGGAAGATCCTAACAAAAAAAAATTTTGTTAATCCTGTGGCAACCTTAAAAACTCAGTATCCAACGCATAACGGTTGAATGTGTGCCTCAAGAAAATAAAAAACTAAAATAAGTACAAACGAAATTATTAAAGAATCCATCAACAACAATAATATGAAACTACACACATGTTCGTTTCTAAGTGAGATCACAGGCCGGATGAAATGAAAAAAAAAAAATCATATACAAATACAACCACACATAGAAATATTAACTAAAGACTCCACAAAATAGAAATACATATGCTACATCCATCCACACCACTACGAGCAAGAGTACATTGTACGTGCTGATCAATTGCAGTCCGACCAACTTAACTAAACCAACTGTATGAGGAGTAAAACAACAATATTAAATGTCTGAACTGAAATTGAATTGACTGATACGAATGGTGAGAGCGTGTAAAAAAGCAATCAGTTGAGTTTTGGACGTCCTCGTTAGCGGTTGGTTAAAGTACAAGCAAGCGGGTACCTATTCTCAATATATTTATCACGGAGAGAAGAAAAGTACAATAAATACATATTCTAAGAAGTAAAGATTGTTCTTTCATTTCATTTAAAACATATAAAGTTTGAAGAAACTTTCGAGTTATTGTTCAAATGAGTCGTTTAATATTCAAAATGTGGTCAGAAAAATAACAAAAGTGCAATACACCCAAAATATAAACGAAAAAAATTTAAAACTCAGCAAAGTATCAAGTAAAAATTGTGTTAACACATGTTTTCTTGGAAATAGAAAACATAAAAGTACATATAAAATAAATAAGAAAATTTTAACAAAAAAAAAAAAAAAATTCAACAATAAAAAAGAGGAATGAAACATGCAAGTGAAAATATTTTGAAATAAATAATGACGATGTTGAAACATGCCTGGCCCCCTTTCGGTGCATAGAGTCAACCTAAAACAGCAATAACAGTAACAAACCAAGAAAAATAATTTTACAAAAAAAAAGAAATAATTAACATACATAAACAAGAAACCAAATAAATATATAAATTTTTTTAATCTTAGAGATTGTGTATCTTGTAGCTTCAAAATGCATTTTACTTCACACCAATAACATATACAGCCAACAACAACTTGATGTTTTTATGTGTTTTTGTTGTTTTCTTTTTAAATATCTTCACAGGGAGAGTGAGCCATTCAGATACAAAGTTTGTATATATTTTTATGAAAATCAAGAGAGAAATCCTCATTATCCGATCATATTCGTTCTACCTGCGATTTACCTACAAAAGAGTGAAGAGCCAAAACATAATAACAAATACAAGCATTTACTTCGTACTCTTGGCGAAACAAAAATAAGAATAAATTATGTTATATAAACAAAAGAAATAAAAACAAAACCAAAAATAGTTAAACGAGAAGAAATAGTAGAAAATAAATATTCAATAACATATTTACATGCAAACAGTTGTGCAACAAAAATAGCAATTGCTTTTTTGGTGGAATCTAATTGGAAGCATGTTTTGTACCGTTTTGATAATTCAAATGATTCTTTTCATCTGAACAAGTTGTTTTTATAAAATAATCACAGAAAAAACTAAATTATGTAACAATAATAATAATTTTGAGGCAAAATAAATGTTGCGTTAAAAGTAATGAGAAGATATAAAGAATAATATTTCGTGAAAAAAAAAACACATTTTCCAAAAACAAATCACCGACACACATTTTCGTGGGTTCAAAAATAAGAGGAGTTATCGTAAAGCAATGCAATTCGGCATAGAAAATTTGGCCTTTCAAAGTTCAAGGATTTGTGTGTCCTTTTTAGGTATTCTGAAATTAAAAACTGCCGTAACAGAGAGCAAAATAATTGCGACTTACGTCTGTTACTTTTATGTGCCAAAATAAAAATCCAATTGTCCAACGCTGGAAATGTCTTTTGGGTTTTGTTTGATTTCTAATACCAATTCAAATCTTTCTGAACTATAAATTAAATGCCAGCTCAGTAACCGTATTTTGCATTTTGCTGATTTTTTATAGCAATCCAAGGCCAAAGTCTAGGTATTGGCTGCTATCGGAGTATCAGCGTTGAATTAAAATGATGCCATAAAGCATCTTCAAATTAAAGAAAAACCCCACTATCCAGCTAATTAAGAAAACGCACTTTTCTTTTGGCTTTTTAAGTAAAATTTTTTATAAAATTATTTTTCTCTATATGAGGAAAATCAGCAATTGTTTGGAGCCGAAAATTTGTTTTTCAGAATTTTAAGATATTTCATTTTTTTTTTATTTATAATTTGAAAGAGTTCCAGCCGGTTGAATATTTAAAACTTGTGTTGTCTTACCCTTGTGCTTGGGAGTGTTTAACATGTGTTTCTGAATTCACATATTTTCGAAAAATTGGCTCTATAAAATCAAATTTAATAATGCAATAAATAGTTTGATACAAAATGATAACAATTATTTAGATCCATTAAGAAACTACCAAATGCCAAGAACGACAGGATTAAAAATGCATACTATTTAAATACGATAGTTATAACTCCTTCGTTTTAATAATAATAACACGAATACTTATCCACAAATCGCTCCAGTTGGACAGTCTGTATTTTCGTCTATTCTATCAGTAACCAGACACAATAAACATGCCAACATTCAGACATCCAGTGAAAAAGGGAAACTTCATTTCGAAATAAATTCTCATTATCATTTCATCAATTGTAAATATTTCACTTATACATACACAAGTACTTTGTATTTCCTTTATCACTTTTATAGCAGAATCATGAACTTTGTGGATATACAGAATGAGTTGACATAAAACCCGATTTTAATTTCTTTTCCTCTTTTACTTTTTGCTGATAAGAATAATAAATAAAATTACAAAAAAAAGAAATATACTAAAGATTGTTACTGGGCTCGCAATTAATTTTTCATAATTTCAATCCAATATACAATACATACATACATCATATGCATGTGTTTGTGAGTTATACTAAATTTTACATTACAAAGATTTTTATAAACGAGATTTCTGTTTAAAAGTTAGATGATTTCCAGCACACAACATCCGCCAAGTGTACTACATAAGTGTGTGTGCACGTATGTACTGGCATGTATGTAGTCGTATGTATGCATGTCTTTCTTTTAAATTCGTATATAAAAAGCTTTTGTTCCTTTTGTGATAAGAATTTAGGTCTAAATATATACACTCGTAAGTGTGTACATGTGGAAGTGATTTCAAAGGAAGTATGTAATTGTTGAAACTGACTTTATGAACGAGACTTTTTCTATAATTCTTCCAAAAAAAAAAAAAAAAAACATTCATGACAGCAAGATGGACAGGCCAATGGACAGTAATGAAGATAGGAAAACTATTGGAGAAATATTTTCAGTCTTTTTCAAGAATTCAATTTCACCTGGATTTATTCTTTAAATTCTATTTTATTAAATGAAAAGATTATTTTGTGCAGAAAGAAACGATTTGGAGGCTTAGAATAACTGTATTGGAAATAATATTAATTAAATTATGAAATTCAGTTGAAGGATAAAAATTGTATTTTAAATACGAGTACTGCAGCATGAAAAAATATATATTCATAAAATATCTACAACTTTTTTAGAGTTCTTAAAGAAATTATATCAAAATCCATGTTCCTACTGGATCAATTCTCTGCCTGTTGATTATAAATCACAAGTGATACAAAAATATGGTACCTGGGCGAGATTGGAACGCAGGCAAAATAAAAACGGAGGATGATGCCAGGATTTACACTGATAGATCCAGAATGATTTGTGGTGCTTGTTCTGGGGTATTTTCAGATGATCTTGGGCTAGAGTGCTCCCTCCGTCTCCCCAAATGAAACAAACCAGTGTTTTTCAGACTAAGATCTTAGCTTTTAGAGAGACGGGAAAAGTGCTGATTGAAAAAATCTACTGAGCCTCTGAATTGCACAATTATGCGCATCTTGGCGATTCGAGCAGTTTTGTAGCTAAATTTAGCCGTGTGAAGTTAAATTTCGAAATTCATAACCCTAGACACAAACCAAGCACGTTCACAGACCTCTGTTAACCTGTTAACAGAGCACCTTAAGCAAGAAAAATCTGAGTGTATGAGTTCCAAATGGAATAATAACCACATTTTTGGACCAACCTTGGAAAAAATTAACAGAACATCCAACTAGGTCTTTAGCTATGATAATAAATCAATACTTTGTTGTAGCTATGCCGATAAGCTGTGATTTTTTGTGTACAAAATTTTAAGATGCTTGAAAGGATAAGCCAGGATCCTGGGAAAACGGGAATATGTGGGCGACTAATTTTTTTGTTTGTTTTGCAGCTCTTGTGGTCCTCTATAACGCCCGAAAGTCAAAACCCTTAACATTTGCATTTTTAATTAAAAAAAATTGGACTATAGTCAAATTTCATATATGGAAACTCTCTAGAGGATGAATATCTGTTTCATTGATATGGAAAATATATTACTATGTTTTATTATGATTTAAACTTGTATCACTCTATAAAAAACACCCGATATAATTTACTATGTGCCTTTGAACTCTATCAAAGCTACATTTGGCTGTGCCAGGGTCCCCAGGACCCTGGCTTATCCTCTCAAGAATCTTAAAATTTTGTATACAAAAAATCACAGCTTATCGGCATAGCTACAACAAAGTATTGATTTATTATCATAGCTAAGGACCTAGTTGCATGTTCTGTAAAATTTCTTTAAGGTTGGTCCAAAAATGTGGTTATTATTCCATTTGGACCACATACACTCAGATTTTTCTTGCTTAAGAGTGCTCTGTTAACAGGTTAACAGGGGTCTGTTGGTTTGTGTCTAGGGCTATAAATTTATAAATTTAACTTCACACGGGTGCTAAATTTTGCCTTTTTATTTAAATTTAATAATAATATTTTTTTCAATTACTTTTTATAACACTTTTTGTAATTTAGTTTACACAATTTTCAACAATCTATATATTTTCAAAAACATTCTAAAGATACGTTCACATCTACCAAATCTTTCACAAAATAAGCGTAACCACTATTTTTTTTGACTAAAGTTTCATTGATATTTTTTTTTACCAAATAAGCGCACAATCATTTTAAAAATATTTTCCTAAAACTAAAAATTTTAAAGAAGAAATTGTTGATTACGCTTATTTCGTCAAATATTTGATAGATGGAAATGTAACTTAAGGTAAATCGAACAGATTTTCCAAAGGAGACGATAAGCTCTTTAATATGAAAAATTTTCCGAAAATTTTAATATCAAATTCCAGTTTCAGCTTGTTGATAAGAACGTTATTTTTAATTTTAAAAATGCAAAATGTTACAGTATCATACAGCTTAATACAGATTATCAGAATTAACAAAGAAGTTGATTTTAAACTATTTTGCGACTGTGGGCCTTTTTGAAATCATTTAATAGACGATATGTAATATTCGTGTTCGTATGTTAGTATATTTTAGAGCTGTACCGAACTGAATCAAACGCTCTCAAACGCTCGTTTTTGACAAGAACCTCTAATCAAACCCATTTAAATTACATGGGTTTGATAGAGGTTCTTGTCAAAAACGAGCGTTTGAGAGTGTTTGAGAGCGTTTGATTCAGTTCGGTACAGCTCTATTATATTTCCGGTGTAGAATGTGAATGTTATACTGTTTCAATGCCGTACTTCAATTATAATTTTGAAAATCTTCCTAAGGAATGGAAATTACAACGATTTTCTATATTTAAAAAGCTAATAAGTTCTTAAATATTGATTTGATGACGTGGGTGGGTATTTAATACGTACTAATTTGTAATTCATTTATTTGCATATAAGTGTATGTAAGTATGTACATAAGAATTTGAGTCCTGTTTATTTTGTATGTTCATTTCGTAAGATTATATACAAAGTATTTAATTTTAAATCAATATATACATAAATGTGTAAAAAATGTGTGTATAATACAGCGGCTTATTAAAAATAACAAACAGATTAGCTTGCGTTTGTTTGAATTAAGACATTTTTGTAAGCAAAGAATAATAAATACGAGTGCTCTTGTTTTGCTTTTAATACTTTTTATGTTCAGTAATAGTTTGTTATTTTTAAGAAATTTTGTTTCATTGAAAAGAAAAAAATCGTAGGGCAAAATAAGCAGAAATTGTAAATATAAGCATTTTGAAAGGAAAACATAAATAATTATTAAATTTTAGCAGCACAATTATTTTTTCCGATTATTTTTTTATTCAAGTCAATTTACAGGCAACAGCTTTTTAATCTGGTCACACTGATGAAAAGGCTTTCCTATTGAGAACAAAAATGAAAAAAATTTCCACTTCCCGAGTCTCTTACTTTATATAAACCAGAGACACTAAACAGGCCGGGCTTATTAAGCCCAAAGAAAATTTCGCTTGAACAGTTTGCAATTAAAACAGAAATAAATTTAAGAATTTACCTCTTGTTTTATAAGTAAATTGTATAGTCGAAATTTTCTATCGTCTTAGAGGGAATGGCAGTAAGAAGTTACTTAATTAAGTCATGTCCAATGTGGTTGCTGTTTTACTTCTTAGAAAATGGTTCAATAGCGCTCGCCACTTTGTGGTCAGTGGCTCTTAGCAAAGAAAATTTGACATTCTCAAGGCGAAATTATCGATGTTGATAGTTCTCAAGCAACCAAAAAAGCCCTATCTGTAAATCGAAATCGAATAAATTTATCGTCTTTTTAAAAATAAATAATGGCCCTTTTCATGTAATTAACATCAGGCATCAAAGTGTGAACTATATTGATCTTAGTGGATTTTATATTTCAAAATATGCCTAAATGTTTCCAAGGTCTGTAAAATAATGATAATACGAATTTTATCCTGAAAATCCTTTTACAAAACTTACTTACACTTAAACCCTTAAACACTTTATTTCTTATTATTCTGAATCTTCTGATGCTGCTGGGAAAAGTTTTATTAAAGATGTCGTAAGTGCCACGATAGTTTCATCTAGTTTCTCCACTTAAAAAAGATGTACAAGTTTCTAAGAATGTGCTGAACCCCTCGTGGTATGCAGTCAGTTGAACTTTGAATAGAATGCAAAGTATCACAGAGTCATCATATATTCAAGAAAGCTGTAAATGGCCCAATTGTGCCTCATTTTACATCACTGCTGTAAATCTCGAAATATTACATTCTCACAAATATTTTTCTGGTGACTCTCAGTGCTGTCTTAATATTAGGTTACGATATTTAGATTTCAAACCAAAAATTTATTTTAAGCAAATGTATGTTTGTTCTTTAAATCTTTCTTATTAAAATTAGAAATTTTGAACTCGGTAGCTTTTATAAAAATTGCTCGCTTTGTAAAAGCTTAAAGTTAATAACGATCAATACTATATAGAAATATGTCAGCATCGATTTGAATATATATTCTTAGATTTTAAATCTAACGTAAAGGTTTTACGTTTTATCTTTCTCAAAAAGTATCTCAGTTTATGGCTAATAAAACAATTATAATTCAACATTATCCAAGTTGGTTGTAGACAAGTACCAGTTTTCCCACTGGCACGGCCCTAAATTGCACTACAGTCTCATTTGCAACACAACCTACTAAGAGAAAAATATCTCTAGAGTTATAAACTTGTTTACATTCCGAATATTTTTCAATCTAATTGCTGCTGTATTGTTGAAACATACATGACACCCTTTAAAATGTGTGACACTCATGCATTCCTTGCATTTTACTGCCACATGTAAATTGACTCGACACGTTCGTACGTCTGCTAAAGTGTACTTTTCGTTATGCACACAAATTATAATCTTTGAAATGTATGTTGTGGATGTTGAAATGCTTGTTAGGACAATTAAAATAATTATCTTTCTAATAATGATATCATTTTACTTATTTACACTGTACAACAACATATTCGAGTAGCGAACTTAAAACACATGAATGAGAAGAAGATTTATAGTTGCATATATTTTGAAAATAAAACTTAAGATTAAATTAATTTAACCTTTTTCACTGAATTTTGCATCACAATGAAATTTAAGTGCGACATCATAGAAATGAAAATTAAGCGAATCTATATTTTGCAACTGACTGATGAAATCATCAAATTTAAGATTTTAATACACGAAATTTTATGTAGAAGAATATATAAGACAAATATGAAAAAAAAATTTTTTGGGATGAAGTTAATGCAAAATAATAGGTAAAACTATATTTACAGTCAGAGTCAAAATTTAGTATACGTCAGGTTACTCAAATTTAAATCAGGTTGTTGTTCTTTTGCTCTTAAAAAATTGTTTTTAACTGGCGATATCGGAAATTTTACGTAAAGCTCTAAGTAACAAACGGCAAACTGCGTCCACAAAATCCTAGTGCTACTGCAAAGCACAGATATTTTCGGGCTGATAAAATCGAATTACTAAAAGTACAATGAATAGCCGAGGCTACTTAAAAATTGTTTAAGAAAATTTAACGTGAGTGTTGCAAAATTGGATCTCACAACGCTTTGGACTTTTCTGGACCTTTCTGCATACCGCCAAAAATTTCAACGATTCTCTATTGTGCCACACGCCTTATCAATTATATTCATCTCTGACCATAATTCTATGAACTATCTATGCGATATTTGAGCGCGAAGCGCAGCAATCAAGGAAGAGCTTTGAAAAGCCCCAAGGAGCATAATTATACTTCATTTAAAAAGAATGCTGGTTGTGACTAAGCCAAATGAAGGGCCAACAATATATGATTTATTTGTCTTTGAATTTTGTTAATATAGAATTATATGTTATCTTTCAGTTGTTTACTAAGTTTTGACCGATGTTTTCAGATGTTTATTATAATTATTTTCTAAAGAACTTTCAATAATGCAATTTAAAGGTAATATATTTTTTAATAGTAAAAGAATGAGCACTCAATTAAGAACCAATTGTGGTTATATGAATATTCGACTTTCTAATAAAAATAATTGACTAAATATATGGAAATACTTGCTGTATACAAAATTTTGGCTCTGACTGTAGGTATACATTATATATGAATATAATATAGATGTTTTTATATCTAAAAATAACACTTCAGTGTATATGTAAAAAATTTTCAACTAAATTACTTAAATTTCATAAAAATGTTGTTACAGTTCAGTGGAATTGTTCACATTCAGACAGCTTCAGATATGATTATGACTTGTGACATGGAATTGTTTCTAATTTGCTGAATTTTCCCTTTTTTTATTAAAAAGTGAACATCTTAGACTCCATAAGAAATTTTGTGTTCTGTTCTAAACCTTAAAAATAAATAAATATGCCCTCTATATTGTACAAGTAATATTGAGGTACAAAAATACACATCAATTAATTTAATAATCTGTTAACAAAGAAAAAATAAACAAGTTGCAGCAAAAATAATTTTTTACACCATGATATGATATTAAAACTAATATGACATATTATATTGATAACAAAATAGCATTCATTTTAACTTCTGATTGAAAAATGATCTGACGGATCACTTGTTAGACACAATGATCGCAAATGCTAATTTCAAATATTATAATGTCGTGAAAATTAATTAAATAATAATGTCGCAGGTATATAGACATTTTATTTAAAAAATAAAGAGACGTTTTATGTAAAATCTATAAAAAAAAAAAACTGCAACAACAACCCACAAAGACGCAGACACGTGATATACACTGATGGTCCGAAAGTCAATTGTTCATATTCGCTAGTATGAATATCTAAAACTCTCATAAAAAAACGATACTACAGATGTTTCATAATGTGAACGAGGTGTTTCTACTTTAAGTACCGGTTATTCTCTTAAGATTTTTTTTTAGTAGGCTTATGGATTTTCTACACCACGTCTATAATAGAATTGCACTTGTACAATTTATGTACGAGTGTAAAGATCTGACCAAACTTTACTTCGTAAAATCATTTCATTATTACATTTAATGTGTATTTATCGTGATCATGACATAAGAACAACTTTTTTTCTTGTAGTTAAAATAATTTTAAATTAAACTTGCTGGCTCTAACATAAGCAACCGCCTGGAATACACAAATGATATCACTAATTAAACAACAAATTAGAAAATATAAAACCAAAAAACAAATATAAACAAAACATTTTATAAAATATTTGTGTATACAGTCGTACGTGTGTAATCGTCGCACATATCTGAGATGTTTTTTGGCTTTTAATTAATTTTATGATACTTTTTGTTTATAAAAGCTTTGAAATTACTTCGCGGTCTTTGCGGATCAATTAAAGCAACACAGTTTATGCAAACAATTGAGTTCATACTAAATAAATTTATTAATTTTACTTGGTCCATATGTTACAAAATAGCATACACAGCAAATATATTCATCTGGAAACATTCAAATGAGAAAATAACTATTTGCTGATTTTAGAACAGAAACTTTAAAAACATGATCTGAATAGGAAACAATTTGTGAATATTGATTCATATTTATTTGAAGCAATCAAACAACCAGTCTAGCAGCCATAATTATTTTAAGTAAAAGATTTTAATTATTTAAAATAAATTTTGTAATATCCACTTTTAAGCAGACAAAATCGATTAAAAAAAAACATAATACTTAAACTATCTTTCTCTTGCTCTCTTTCAGTAACTTTTCTTTTCAGTGAAAATGTGTTGAAATTTATTTTGAAATATATTTCCTTCTTCGAACAAATACCATCGTTTTCTTGTACCGCAAACTGTTAATTGCAGTAATAAGATACTTTAGGAAACACAGAACAAACATAATTAACAAAAAAAATAATAATAATAAAACGAACAACTATTTACAACAGCAACCAAGAAGACCACAAAATTTAAACAACAATGAAATGCAGTAAGTGGAGCTTAAGCTCCACACAACATTCTATACTCTCATGGTCTCTTATGACAATATTGCTGCTTAATAATGGACCACAATTGTCATTCGGTCATGGTCCCACCACATTTATGCCAGCCTTGGAATGTTACGACAAGTATAACAAGCCTCAGGTAAGTCAACAAAACAATAATAGTGTTTACCATCAAGCCCTTCATTTTGCCAGTATTTACTATACATTATTTTCTCTTGTTGTATTTATTATAGTTAATTAATTGTATTTATAACATTTATTTTTTATGTATAAAGAAGCAGAAGACGACTGTTCAGTAATGAGATATCCTTTACCTCATTATTATCAGCTGGAGACCATTGACTGCCACAACATAAAATTTGTTCGTTCGAATATATCGTTGGTCCATTCGACAAAAATATTCGAAACAAATTTAAATTGTATAACTAGTAAATAAAAATCAAATACAATAAAGACACATTTTATAACAACCGAAAGAAAGACAGTCGAAATCCAATAGTCGTATTCATAAAAAATGTTTTGGACCATAAAATAAAATTTGTATGCAAATTATGTTTCAGATCAAATTTCTCCTAGATTTATATATATGGATATTTGAATAGAGACAAAAAAAAATTCAGAAGAAATTAAAAAATAATATTAAAAGTATTATAAATAGACAAAAATTAAAATTAATTAATCAGTTACAGTGGTAGTGGCTTTAAATGTCCTAAAAATTAAAGGAAACAACAAAATTTAGAAATCATTTTGAAACGTTACCAAAGCTAGCCAACGACTTTTGAATTCATATAGAATCCGACTTTTAAATTCATACAGAATTTGTAAAAGTCATTCACATTTCAATTTCTTATACAGGCGATCAAATCATTATCATGCCATTTTTGACTCGTCTAATACATTAAGAAACTTCCTACTTTAATAACTATTTTTTTCTATAACTTTTAAAGTAAATTATAATTATTTATGTATGTATTATTCTTTTAAATAGACTATATCAAAAAGAATTATTATCTGCTGCCAACTGCATTCCATAACAATTTACTATTTTTGATAATTTAATTATTAAAAGCAACGGAAATGAGAATTACTACTTTGAACATTTTGCACAATGAATGGCATTTATAAGATACTCAAAGATGTATCACAAAATTATTGGTTCCCTATTTATATACAAGAAATCTCAATATATAATATTTGTATTATGAGTTTTAATGAAAATTGCAAGTTCATTTGTTTGCTCATTGTAAGAGTGAAGGAAACAGTGGGGTAAGATATATAGCCAGAAGATTTTCCAAGCGCCACGCCAATACAATTTCCAGCCGCATTCGTTCCTCTTTATTTCCATTAGCAAATAGAAAAGGTTGCTGAGAATAAATTTCTGAAAAAACTTATGGTGTAAATATGGCCATACTTAAAGAAGATTTCCCAAAGATGTATACACATATACATACATATAAAAATTGAAAAAAAAGTATTTCTTTGCCTTATAAAATTATTTTTTCAATTGTGTTGTAGAAATGTATACCGGAATTCATCAATGCTGCCTACCAACTGCAAATTGAAGCCACAAACACTTGCGGTGAACAGGGTGAAAATCATTTTTGTGTACAAACGATGAACTCCAACCACAAAAATTGTGAATATTGCAGGTAAATAGTTCAACAGTCAAACGAAATATCCGGCAAATGGCGGCTATTTTATTTTCCGAAATATTTCGTTAAAAAAAATAAATACTTTAGGAATATCCCAAATAGGCTTAATATTTATTTTTATCAAACAGATGGGAAGATCACAATCCATCATTTTTGACCGATTTACATGATCCACAAAATCCATCATGGTGGCAATCGGAGACCATGTACGAGGGCATACAACATCCCAATCATGTTAATTTAACGTTGCATTTACGTAAGTTGTTTTTATTTTCTTAATAGTCTGCAATTGATGACGTCTTGCTAAATTGAATATTTCAGGAAAATCATTCGATATTACATATATACGTCTGTTGTTCCGTTCTCCCAGACCGGAATCGTTTGCCATTTACAAACGTACATGTGAGACATGTGCCTGGATACCTTATCAGTATTACAGTGCAACTTGTAGAGATATTTATGCTCTGCCGGACTCGAGAGCGATACGAAAGGGAGAAGGTGAGGCGCATGCTTTATGTACCAGTGAGTACAGTGACATCTCGCCATTAAGAGATGGTGAAATTGCCTTTTCCACACTGGAAGGTCGTCCAAGTGGTATTAATTTTGAACGTAGTGCTGAACTGCAGGTACGAGGAAAAATTTTAATTTTATATTATATTTTTTTTCTAATTCGAATACCATTTGAAGGAATGGGTTACAGCCACTGACATACGCATCACTCTTGATCGTCTAAATACGTTTGGTGACGAACTGTTTGGTGATGCTCAAGTTTTGAGATCATATTTTTATGCCATTTCTGATATTGCTGTTGGTGCACGTTGCAAGTGTAATGGTCATGCCAGTAAATGTGTTGCCAGTACTGGCATGAATGGCGAACGGAGGTTGGTCTGCGAATGCCGTCACAATACGGATGGTCCAGATTGTGACAAGTGTTTGCCTTTGTACAATGACGTCAAATGGAAAAGGGCAACTTCTACAGAAGTCAATGAATGTAAAGGTAAGTTGTTGTTTTTGTTATGGCGGTTGTAGAGCTTTTCCTTTTTTTCTAAACATGGTGCAGTGATATTTTTTAAGAGAATTCGTTGTTGGCTCTTAACGTGTCTAGTCCTTAAATGGCTACAACAAGAAGTAAGTTTCCATGTGATTTTTTTTTTCATTTCTTGTGTAGAAAGTATTATACGCCGTTATTTAGTATCAGTGGTTTGTGGCATGTGGATATTTAGATGTCATTTAATAATTTAGTTCTCTAGAAATTCTCTTGCTGTTAAGGATGATAATTTCTTATTTGTTAATATTTTTGTGTATTTGCGTGGTATCCACACATTGGGAGTATTCTTTGGAAACTAATAAGATAAATCTCCAGCCAGTTACATGGTATTTAGTTAATAGTGAGTTTTTTATTTAAGAGTTCCCTATGAAGAAGATTAATACAAGAAAGTGCCGTCAAAATTTTTTTCAAATTTCGCAGGTACAAAATTTCGCCCGGTATAAAAAATTGTACAAGATTATCACAAATCCACTATTAAAATTGAATTTGAATTTAAAATTTTATGTGGCTCCAATACAGTGAGCTTATCTTTCAAGTATCTGCATATTTCTAAAACGTTACCAAAGAATTTAAAAACGCTTTTTCGTCTAAAGTCGCCTCCTTATTTCTTGGTTGAAAGTAAGGAAATAAATAGAATATTTATTGTGTTGTACAGTTGGCAACAAGTTTGGAATTATAGTTTGTCATCGCTAATTTTAATACTCATTTATTTTTCTCTTCCGCAGCATGCAATTGTAACGGTTATGCTGACAAGTGTTTCTTTGATGCACATCTCTTCAATGCGACCGGTCATGGTGGACACTGCTTGGATTGTCGAGACAACCGTGATGGTCCCAATTGTGAGCGTTGTAAGGAAAATTTCTACATGCGCGAAGACAGTTATTGCATACACTGTAGTTGCGATCCAGTGGGTTCGCGTTCACTGCAGTGTAACAGTCAAGGCAAGTGTCAATGCAAGCCAGGTGTAACGGGTGATAAATGTGACCGCTGCGAGGCGAACTACTATCAGTTTGGACCACATGGCTGTCAACCTTGTGGCTGTGATCCACGTGGTTCTTTCGGTAATATGCCTTCTTGTGATCCAGAGACTGGAATATGCCATTGCAAGGACAATGTAGAGGGCAAACGTTGTAATGAGTAAGTGTTCGCATTCTGTTTCTCTAAAAAGTGCAGAAGAAGATTAATGAAGTTTGTTTAACTTTTTTTAAAGATGTAAACCGGGTTTCTTCAATCTGGATATGACAAATCGTTTTGGTTGCACGCCCTGCTTTTGTTATGGTCATACATCCGAGTGTCAAACAGCTCCTGGATATTCTGTTGTTTCCACCACATCCAACTTCAATAAACACAAAGAACGTTGGAGTGCTGTAGATTTGTACAATCATGATGTCGATATCAAATATAACCAGTATAGCCATAGTATAGGCACCACAGCCCATGGCAACGAGTATGTGTATTTCCAAGCTCCAGATCGTTTCTTGGGCGATCAAAGAGCGTCTTATAATCGTGATTTGAAATTCAAACTGCAACTGGTGGGCCAAATCGCACCAAGCACCAGTGCTAGTGATATTATTTTGGAAGGTGCCGGCACCAAGATCTCTTTGCCCATATTTGCCCAAAACAACGGAATGCCTGATAATGACGTGAAGGAATATACTTTCCGTTTGCATGAGCATCGTGACTATCAGTGGCAACCAAGTCAATCGGCCAGAGGTTTTCTTTCTATACTCTCCAATCTAACGGCTATAAAAATTCGTGGCACCTATTCTAAACAAGGAGAAGCTATTTTAGATGACGTTGAACTGCAAACTGCACATAGGGGAGCTGCTGGTCATCCAGCCACTTGGATTGAGCAATGTACATGTCCTGAAGGTTATTTGGGTCAATTTTGTGAGTCCTGTGCTCCTGGCTATCGCCACAGCCCAGCCAGAGGAGGTCCATTTATGCCCTGTATTCCTTGTGATTGTAATGGCCATGCTGAAATTTGTGATTCGGAAACTGGTCGTTGTATATGTCAGCACAATACAACGGGCGATAATTGTGATCAGTGTGCCAAAGGCTATTATGGCAATGCGTTAGGTGGCACTCCGTACGATTGCAAACGCTGCCCATGTCCTAACGATGGTGCTTGTATGCAAATCAACGGCGATACTGTCATTTGTACAGAGTGTCCTGTTGGCTACTTTGGAGCTCGCTGTGAACAATGTTCAGATGGCTTTTATGGTGATCCCACTGGTTTGTATGGAGAAGTACACACCTGTAAATCATGCGATTGTAATGGCAATGTCGATCCAAATGCTGTTGGTAATTGTAACCGCACTTCGGGTGAATGTTTAAAGTGTATTCACAATACGGCCGGCAAATATTGTGACGAATGTTTACCAGGTCACTTTGGCGATCCTCTTGCATTACCGCACGGCAAATGTGATCGCTGCAGTTGCTATCCTCCTGGCACCGAACAAAATAATGATGGAATTTCACAATGTGACCAAGTCACTGGCCAGTGCCATTGCAAGCCTAATGTTATTGGGCGAGACTGTGGCGAATGCCAACCCGGCTATTTCAATATTGTATCGGGCAATGGATGTGAAAATTGTATGTGTGATCCTATTGGCTCGTATAACTCTACTTGTGATCGCTCTACTGGTCAATGTTTCTGTAAACCTGGAGTGGTGGGCTTACATTGTGATCAATGCGATGTTTATTATTATGGATTCTCCTCTGAAGGCTGCAAGCCTTGTGAATGTGATGAAAGTGGCTCGAAAGGCTTTCAGTGTGATCAAAATGGACAATGTCCCTGTAACGACAATGTGGAAGGCAGACGTTGTGATCGCTGTAAAGAGAACAAATACGATCGCCATTTGGGTTGTATCGATTGCCCCGACTGCTATAATTTGGTTCAAGATGCCGCCGATGAGCATAGAATTAAATTGAAAGATTTAAGTTCAACCCTCGATGAAATCGCCCGTACTCCTGTAACTAACGACGGTGAGTTTGAGGCTAAGTTGAAGACTGTAGAAGAGAAGGTTGACATTTTGCTAAACGATGCCAAGTATGGAGCTGGAGACAGCGGCAAAACTTATGTTGAGGTTTTAAACGAGCTACATAAGCGTCTCGAAAGCATTAACAGCCATTTAGATAGCGCTGATGCTCTGCAGGACTCGGCAAATGATGAAATCGAAAAGGCCAAATACAATCACACTATAGCTCAGGATATAATACAGGCGGCGAAAACTGATCTTAAAAACGCTTTAGATTTGTTACACGATGAAGGCCAACAAGCACTGGAAAAAGCCCAAAACAAATCTGCTGAATTCGGTGTACAGTCTAATCAAATCTCGGACATTTCTCGTGAAGCCAGAGCTTTGGCTGATCGTTTGGAATCAGAAGCGAAATTTGATTTGAAAAATGCCAAGGACGCCAATGATGCTGTAGAGAAAGCTTATGAATTGGCCAAGAGCGCTATTAATTTGCAGCAAAAAGTTAGTGATGAATTAAGAACGGAGGTACGTTTGGAACTGGAAACTGTTAAACAGGGTTTAGGTACGGCCACCCAAACAACCAAAGAAGCACTGCGAAAAGCAAATGAAGTATATGATGCTGCCTTAAGTTTGTTGAATGATGTTTCGGGCTTAACGGTGCCGGATATTAATATTAAGGAATTCAAGGAAGAAGCTTTGGAAGCCAACAAACAAGCCGATGAACTTTTGCAACAAGTCAACGATATTTCCAATAGTAATGGTGAACTCTTTAGAGACTTTGACGAAGAAATCAGTTTAGCCGACATTATGTTGGAAAGGTAAACAGATCAATGGAAAATTTATAAAATGTTTGTAAATTTCTCTTGTGATTTTTTAGAGCAAATGAACAAAAAATGGATGATATCGACCTACTGAAGAGGGCGGAAGATGCTTTTGAAAAGGCTACCAAAGCTGTGGAACAGGGTGACAATACTTTAAAGGAAGCTAACAACACTTATCATACTTTAGCCGGTACGTTTCGATACCTTTTAAATTTAAGATAAGCGTTTGATTATTTTTATTTCTTTCAAGGATTTCAATCGGACGTACAAAAGTCTTCTGAAAAGGCAAATCTGGCCTTACAAACTGTACCCAGCATAGAGCAAGAAATAGAAAAGGCTGAAAATTTAATAAGACAAGCCGAAGAAGCTTTAGATGGGGCCAATAAAAACGCCAACGAGGCTAAAATCAATGCTCAGGAAGCCCAAAAAAAGTATGCCGAACAAGCTTCAAGGGTACGTTTGTTTTATTTTTAGTAAATTTCTGAATAATTTCGTTAATATAATATGGAACGATTTTCCTTCATATAAAAAAATTATATTTTACTCATTAATTGTAAAAATAATTTCATTGTATTTCCTTGAACAGGATGCTGAATTTATACGAAAACGCGCCAATGAAACTAAAGTTTATGCTCGTAAACTAAGAGACGAAGCAGATCAGCTAAATCATCGTGTTAAAGTTACCGAAATCGATATCGGTAAACTCGAAGAATCTTCTAGTAAAGATGATAATTTGGTAGATGATGCCAAACGAAAGGTAATCCTCCTTTTTTAAATTATTTACTAGCTTAAGGAGATCTCTTAAAATAAGCCTTAATTCCAATAGTGTTTGCTTAAAATGTTACCGAGTTATGTGAGATTTTTTTAAAGTAGACTTAAAAAGTAGAAAACAAATTAATCATACTTTTCATTAGGTTTTCTTATTTGTTCTGAAAATTTAAAGTCCTCGATTCTTGTTTTGAAAGAATTGTTTTACTATCATTATCAGACTGTCTTCTTGTAGAATAGTTGGGCATCAAAATTTTTAATAAACCATTGATTATGGTATTATAGGCCTTGTCAAATAGTATTTCGGAAGGTTTACTCAGATAATTTATAGCCAAGTCACGGTTTTAAGATTCCCACTAGACATATATTTGGTATATGAGAAGAAACAAATAATTAAACATTTTTATCTGTTGATGTTAATGTTTTACAAAAAGTACTAAATTTGTTTGCAGGCTAATCGACCTAATAGCTAATTTTAAATTAATCGAATCCTAATCGGGTAGTAATTAAGTACATGAACGCTCAAAAGTCAATTTCATTGTTAATACCAAAGGGCTAATATAAACAAATTAGAGAAGTGAAGTTGATTACAGAAATCTTTAAGGGATCCTAAGCCCAAACGAATATATTTCAAGCGATCAACAAATCTTGATAATTTTAAATCTTTTTCTCAGTACTTTAATTAATGTAATATTGATTACACCCTTCTTGCCGCTTGAAAAAAACCTGACTTTACAGAAGAAAGAAGTAATTAAAGCGTGTGTTTGCCATGCCCCAACATATTTCTTTGTTTCATATTACGATTTTCTTAGCAAGAATTTCAACTGCCAATCCTCTACCCTTCATGAAAAAGCTGTTGATAATTTTTGCGCAACCAATTCAAAATTTTCACAAGTATAACTAAATTAATTTCTTGCTTCTGATTAAAGGTGGGTCAGGCCAAAGCTGATACGGAAGAAGCTAAAAAGCAAATCGATAAAGCTGTCAATGAGTTGGATGATATCAAGGAAGAATTAATTAACCTTAAAGATATTAATACCGCTGATTTAGATAAACTGGGTAAGTAAAAGCAAAAAAAAAATTATTTTTTTCATAAAATAATTTTGTATCAATCTGTTTGTAGAAAAACGTTTGGATGCAGTTGAACTGGATGTAAGCCGCGCCAATCTAACTGGTCGCATTGAGAAATTCCGTGAAATGCGCAATATACAGAAGAAGACGGTTGAAAAATACGAAAAAGAACTGTTGGAATTGCAACAAGAAGTCCTAAATGTTCGTTTAATATCCGAAGCTTTGCCTGCCAACTGTTTTTCGAGAAGTAGATTAGAACCTTAAAATTTAGTACATAAACAAACTCCTACATAATTCTAACCACCTATAAAATAAAAAACAAAACCAACAAACAAACATCAGATCAATTTCAAATGCAATTTTGTAATAAGCCTGAGCAAACTTTTAAGTTTTAAGTTTAAAAATATAATTTTTATTTAGTTAAAATCATTATTAAGCTTTACTAAGAAAATATTAAATATAAAGTGAAAGAAAAACGAACAACAAAGTGCCTTGGAAAAAGGAACCTTTAGATAAACTTATAAAACACATTCAAACTAAACTGCCTTTTTACTAGTAATAGAATTTTGTTTGTCATTTAATAAGCTCCTTAAAAACACTATTATTGTTGTAATTATAAAGTTGAGAAACACTTTCTATTCGAATAACTAACATATAATTCTTAAGCTTATTGTCAAGCATTTCTTACTTTATTTTTTTATGAATTTGATTCCACGCATAATTTTAAGTTTTTCACTTGTTTGACTAAAATGTGTGTCATTTTATTTAATTGCAATGTACGTCTTGTGCCAATATTTAGTTTTAAATAATTCGAAAAACTTTCCTCTCAACTTTGCACGGTAAATTTGAAGGAAATTTATCGCTTAAGTATGATGAAAGAGTTTCAATAAAATTTTCATGTATTTTTGAATTTAGTAGTATATAAAACTGAATCGTTTTTTCTACAACAGCAGGTAAATTTTACTCAATCTTTGCTCACATCCTTCAGTAAGAGAAAAAAAGAAAAACTGGAACGCAATATCTGAAAAAAGAACTTGTATTTACATACTTAATAGATTTTCCCAAATAACTTACTCCCAAAAATGTCACCCGAGACATGATGGTGAAACCCCCGATTTTCATTTCGAATATTCTGTTGGTTCTCATAATCATCATACGTATTAATACCTTGAATTCCCTGCTCTCCTCATACCAACTCGTATTGTAAATAGCTGTAGAAACCATTTCGCTCTGTAATTTTTTATAATAAACAGTTCAAGAATTTTGTTATGCAAATTTTTTTGGGGAAAAATAGCGTGAATTTAGAAACAAACGATCACTTCCTATAAGCCAGACCTTAATTTTCTAGTTTTGAACGAAAAAAATTCATTTCATAGATTATATTCAAATTTTTTTTAAAGATGTCGAAGTATGAAATGAAAAATGTTACTTCATGCTAATTGGAACTAAACCGTAAGAGACGTTCTCAAGTTATAATATAAACCAGTTCCCCACACTCATTAAAACCCTTCCAAAACTCTACAATAGCCCCATGACTTTAAAATACTGAGAATAATATTAAGAATTTAGCGATCGGATTTCATAAAGATTATCTTATTGACACGTTATTAGAGTGTTCGAATTTTCCTATACGAAATTATTTTAAACTTGAAATGAATTATAATGGTTTAAAGGCACATTTGTAAGATAAGCAGTTAATATATGTAAGATACTTTTATGAATATGACCACCTTAAATATCAGTGAAACTAAAGTGCTAATTGCATAATATAATATTTAACTATTTTGACTTCTTTTCCTCTGCTTTACTCTATTTCGTTTCAGATTTTCTATTTCGAAAATTGCCTGCGACTTGAGATATATCTCGTTTGTGAGAATATATGAAACGCTTACCTCCGTTGTTAAACGTTGACCATTTATACAAAATATAAAAAGTTGAAAGGTAGCTGTTGACAAATATATAACCATTTTCATGAGCATGTTAGCGTCAGTACCCTTAAAGAAGAAACACAATGTTGATAAAATATACAAACAATAAAAAAAGGACAGGAAACCCACCAAACCCACACTGCACTGAAATATTAGTAAGCATATCACCATCATACTGACGAGAAAAAGTGGTGCACTTTGTATAAAATACAACGAATTTATCTCGTAATAATATCTGAGAAGAAAACATATTAATATAATCTAGATACTTTTAAGCTAAATATGATTTGCTGTCTCACTCATAGATGCGTTGATAAAATCTTGCCCAGGCCAGTGTATACTTGACACGATCTTCAGGCAAAACGTTTTTAGTTGTCGAGTTATCAATTAAACGGCGTAAAATTTTCAACAATGCCATCGCATGTACAGTATTTGCAATAAATGGACACGTCAAGCCAACAGCAGCTAACAAAGAATTTAGAAATCTAAATATGTACGAATAAATCACATTATTGAGATAAATACCACATCCGGATATATGATTTCCTGATGCACTTATTAAATATTTTACGGGATAGTATGGCAAACGCAAGCCTTTGTCTTGCCAAAAAGGGAATGAGGATTTAAGGGCTTTTTTTAAATAAAAGGATACAAAAGATAGAGACATTTTACGAACGTTTACATGTTAAAAATAATTCTAAAGAAACTTACGATATAAGACCTCGAATTCTTCGTTACTAAAATATATATTATGGAAATTTATAGCCAAACAACTGAAATAGAACCAACCCAGGGTGGCAAAAACACCAACGAAGAAAATATTTAATTGCCGTTTAACATCCAACCATGAGTCGTTTAGAATTAATTGAATTTCTTCAACGATTTGCTTTTTGTTCAAAATATCTACGCAAACAAATAAACATGCAGATAATAAGTTAATTATTTTGTAAAATTTTCAATTAATATAATTTACAAAATATTAAATATTTAATTGATCTACTACAAATTTAACGATATCGAAAGATTTCGTACAATTATATTTAAAACAATTCTCTGCACATTGTGGAACAGGCAGTTAGCATTTGAAACAACTACTTCTATCATCTGAAACCAACAAAATCTGATTTGAATTGTATTCAAAGAGGTAAACCAAAAATGCTTGTATGCTGGCACCTGGAAGGATTACATTTTTATCCTGGTTAGTGCTTCTTCTATTTGTTGGTTGTTGCACCTCTTTGATTTGTAATTAAGTACTACGAGCAACGTTTTTAAAGTTCCCAAGTTCCTAACTTTTCATGAAAAAGTGAAAGAGCTTAACTTCAGCTATCTTGAGTTATAAAACAATTCAAAATATACAACTAAAAATTCTTTAGCATGTTTGGGTCCATTATTATAACTTCATGGTAGTTCAAAGTAAGATTTTTTGGGCGTATAAGAAAAAAGAAAAAGTAACTAGTCTGTCCTCTTCACACTATCTCCATCATTGTAGTTCTGCCACAATTCACTGAATATGGAGTACGCATAGGTAGGAAACTTTTCTGTAAACGATATCATTATTCCCTTTACATACTTAAGTCCAACAACTCAAAATCCTTCAAAAGTTCAGAATCGTTTACTTTTTGCGATGATTTGCGGAATTTGTGTTGAGTGAAAAACAAATGAACCATTATGCTGAGCGAAATCAATATCTGAAGGCTGGTGGAAATCGCCTGGAATATAAGAAAAACAAATTTATGCAAACATATTTAATTTTTATATCAACTTACATCGGTGTACGTTGGAACTGGTTCGAAACGATGCTCCCAAATGTACAGGTATTGGGCGCTCAGACTTAGTAGGGACACCAACAATACAGCCACACCGATTCTTTGAGCAATATATTTATATATAAAGAATTTGATTGATATTAGTTTTAATTTGTATTGAAAATTTTCAATCATTTACAATTATTTCCTTATACAAAATAAGCCCTTTGCCAAGAAATCTTAGCATCAAAATATATTTCTAATTGAATTGCAACATAAAACGAAATTTATTTAAAATACAATTTTTTTAAATGAAATGTTGGAAACTTTCCGGAAAAAATTTTACATAACGATATACAGTGCAAGCTCGATTTGCGCAACCAAGAAAAGAAAAATAAACCAAAAAGTTACAATGACCGAAAATTATTGGTTACAATTGAAGACAACTGAGAGTGTATATATTTTTATGTATGTAAGCAATTTAAAAAAAAAAAAAAAAAAAAAAAAAAACCTTCAAAAGGAACTTTATTAACAAGTAACAAAATTATCAAATTTTATTTACATGCACTTATGGCTAAGGAACTTACAGAAGGAGCGAAATAGAAAAGTCGCACTGCCGGAGACCAGATTATTCCTTGAGTACCGGTCGCAATAAGACCAAAAATTATATAATCACTTTCAGAAAAGTATCATAAAAATAATCATAAAAATTATGTTGCACTTTTTGAAACTTGCTTTTTGTTAAACAAAAAGCACTTACAAGAACTGTATTGTACATAATAGTATGTATTAAGTTTTGAAATAATCGAATGTTATGGAATTCGAAATCACCTGGTATTGTCTTAAAAAAATTTTATTAGTCATTAATCGAATGTCTTGATGAAGAAACTTTTGTTTATTTTAAGAACTCAATTCATCCAGTATTGACGATATCATGATATCACTGAATATTATATTCTCTTTATGGAGTTGGTTTCAATTTACGAGTATTAAATTTAGAAAAAATTAGAAAACCTTTAGCATGAGCCAAGAGGTTCCGGTTGTGAATCATACCATAGAAACAAAAATTTCGAGCTTCAAAAGAACTCAATACTTATGAATAGTATTCAACTTAAGTTCTTTTGTATGATCGGAAGCTTTATTTAACTATAATTTAGGTTAAAATCTATTTTCGATGTTCCCTTTCTGTTTGTTCTTCTCTACACTAGATTTTGCAACAATTAATTAATTATCTATAATAAAACTTACAACTTCAGGGGATCCTTGATTCCTGTATCGCATTTAATGTTGATACCCATACACAAGGCCATCTGATTTACTGGCTTCATAATTTGTTCATTTCGAAAACTCATTTTTTCTAGTATTTTATTCAAGTCTGCTGACATTTTTCAAAACTTTATTTTGCTACCCTAGTCTTTCACTGGTACTTTTTAAGATATTTGTCAGGCTTTTATATGAAATAAATTTATTGTATATATTTTTTATGGTATGAAAAAGAAAACGCCCATTGAGTTCGATAATTGGTTAAGTTTGTGGTAGAATGACTTTTACACGTCTAACGTGATGGCGCTGACTTGCTTTTATGTTAACAATAATTTTTGGGATGTCATTTTAAGTGAATTAAAAATTTATTGATTGGCACAACGATATTTCATATTTTTTTTTAATGATAAGATATCTAAAGTGTGATGTACATAAATGCATGTCAAATAATTTGTCTCCTTCACTACAGGAACATCTTTGCAGCGTAAGTTAAAGAGTAACACCATATATCATAGTTTTTTAAGTACAAAAGCGATAGGTTTGTCCTTAAAAATATGTTCTTTGCAGTCTATAGAATACTGAAAGGTTCTAAAATGAAAGAGAGAACAAATTTAGTGCAGCGTTCAGATTATGCTTTTGAGACTGTTTCCTTTTTGCAAATTACAAGAAACAGTCGGCTGAATTATTGAAGTCAAACGACCCCGTAGACGTAGTCAATGGTACAAAAGTTAGTCCATGAAATGATTTATAGAAGGAATTAAATCCACTAGACATTTAACAAGCTTAGAGAGTTCTATGATGAGAAATAAAAAGACTTTTTAGTGAAAAATAACTTTTATCTACTATTACCAAACTACCCTCGTAATGATAACTTTCAAATCTAATTTCATATAATTTTATTTTAGCACACTTTTCTGTGCCACAACTTCAATTTAAATAATTCAACAACTTTACAAAGTGATTTAATTTCTACAGACAGTGTGATCAAGGAATAACAAATTTTAGTTTCAGATTTTAAAGGATCTGTTGATTTCTTTGTATTTCATCTGGCTTTGAGTATTTATTTATCATTCATTTCTCTCAACAGCAGGAAAAAGGAAAAGCTTGTACGCATTATCTGAAATTTATAAATAAGGTGTATAAGTATCCAAGGAGAGGTGGGACAAGACTTGAAGGGACCATGACTTACCCCTAAATATGTCACGCGAGACATTGTGGTAAACCCTCCAACTTCCATGAAAAAAAATCGATTGGTTCTCATAAGCATCATTCGTGTTATTAATTTGTATTCCTTACTTTCGGTATACCATTTAGTATTATATATATCCATAGCCAACTTCTCACTCTACGATATATTTATAAATATAAAACAAATGGGTTGTAGTGAAAAAATAAACCAAGTTATTCCTATAAACGATTATTTCTAGATGTGGAGGACAACCACAGAAAAGACCAAGAAGGTACTATTTCAACTTCCCGCTAGGAAAATTTAAATTTTTCAGAAATCGGGAAGTTATTAGTTTGAAAAAATCGAGTTGTCTTCAAGTCTCTAGGATTTCAGACTTCATGCGTCATTTTGGTTATTTATTTCTAGCTAATCGAACTCTTACCTCCGATGTCAAGCGTTGACCATTAATACAAAACGTAAAGACCTCAAAACCAGCAGCAGATAAGTAAAGAACCATTATAATGACCAACTTTATATCGTTGCCCTAAACAAGAAAAAAAGTAAAGAATATATTTGTAAATATATGCCATCTAAAGTGGACTCACCAGTCCCACACTGCCCAGAAATATTAACAAGCATATTACCAGGGTACTGACAAGAAAAAGTGGAGCACTTTGTATGTAATACAACAGATTTATCTCATGATAATATCTGCAAAAATATATATATTAAATAAATTATATAGACGTGACACTATTTTACATCTCACTCATAGATCTTTTGATAGAGTCTCGTCCAGGCCAATATATATTTAACACGTTCCTTCGGCAAAACATTTACCGTTGTAGAGTTTTGAATGAAAAGGCGCAAAATTTTCAGCAAAGCCAAGGCATGCAAGAGCGTTGCAATATATAAGCTCACGAAGGTTATAGAGGCTGTAGGATGGGCAAAGAAGTTTTCACTACAATTTATAGTTCATACACACAATTCTACAACATTCTTTGGCATTTACTTACAGTATCCAGCAATGTGAGTCTCCGAGGCACTGAATATGTAAAGTACTAAATAGTAGGGAAATCGAAAGCCCTTATCACGCCAAATAGGAAAAGAGGCCTGAAAGGCTTTTTTTAACGAAACAAAATTTTATAGATTCAAATCAAATTTTAATTACATGTATAACGACAAGAATGGACTTACGGAAGAAGAGATCAAATTCTTTGGGGTCTATGTACGTGTGATAGTAGTTTATAGCCAACGAACTGAAATAATACCAACCCAAGATGCTATTTACGCATATAATGAATATATAAATTTGCTTTCTAATATCCACCCATGAGTCATCAATGATTTTTGAAATTTCTTGCGTTAATTGTTTTTTATTCAAAATATCTAAAATAAGAATGTTAGGAAATAGCAAAACAGTAGTCTTCATGGGTCATGCATCCTATTCATTATATATTTTATATCTTTTGTCTTGGACTAGCCCTCAGGGGATGACCACCACATATACAGTGCACTATGGCAGAACTGGAAAGGGCGGGATAGTGTTAAGAGGACAGATGACAATATACAAGATAGAGAATTTTGTTCGAACAATTTTAACTTTTGACTTCCCCGAACATTTTGCTACTGGTACCGACGGAAAATGGTGTTGTATTCTGCTCTTTTTAGTACATGACGGTCTTTAATATTCGTCACTGAGACCAGCCGATAACAATTAACTCCATATTCATGACTAAGTACGGAGTCGAACTTGGCATTTAAGGCATCGTAGTCACGTGGACACTACTTCAGCCAACAGCACCCATACCATTGTAACGATTGTGCCCAGCGATTGTACAAAAATTATTCAAATCCGGTACCATCTTTTCAAAGAAGGACAAGAATGTGTGAATGCACATCAGAAAACAGTAAAAAGGTTAAAGGGAAGAAATTTATTGTATGGATTCGTGGAATCGCTATTAGACAAGTTAGATTTATGCATATTTTACATTCCTTGCATGTTGATAGGAGGAAAAATTCTCCCTGGTTATGGAAATTCCATAGAAAGAAATATTGCACAGTTTATAAACGATAACGCTGATTGGGCTCAAATAGAGGTTCTTATGTACCTCATAATTGCATCCCATTTTTCTAGTGATTTCATGATAAGAATATGATTTAGAAACTATTTCAATCTCGGAAGAGGTTTTTCAGTGTTACTTTAATTAAAATTTTGTAAGTATTTGTCACGAAAGACAACTATTGAACGTAATAGTTAATCAGTATTCAATAAATATCGAATTGCTTTTATAATCGCCATCTGTAACTGTTCTGAAAATATACAGTAGAAGCATGTCTGTGTGATTCTCATTTTGAATTTATGTATTCTTGTCCTTTTAATTATAGATTTTAAAATATTAACACAAAAGAAAGAAAAATCAATGCAGAAAACAATTCAAAAACACCGCAGATACATTTGAAAGACGAATTAACTTTGCAAGTGCTGGTTATTCTATCAAAAGTAAAACAATATAAAAATATCATGGTTTTTTATTGTTGCCTTTAGTTGGCCGATATGTCAAAAACAGATGCGTTAAAATAAACTAAGGAAAAAGGTGCTTGTGAAAATATGGCATTAAAATTAATATTTACATTTCAAATAAGAAATTAAAAAAAAACACAGCGGGGGTTTGGGTGTCATTTTTCATAGAGAGAAAATATTTGTTTAGGAATATTTTGAAAACCAATACCAGTAGAGTGAACAATTTTTACAGTGTATATGTGGGGGGACAATAATTATCTCTTAGATAATCTACGAAGGCGTGGTACTTCCAAATAAATTATTATATTTTAGAAAGGCTAAAAAGGGAATGCACTTTTCTGCCAGAGTAGACAGAAGTCAGCCACTTCATAGCTAAAAGCTTGTCCTAATGACAAAATTACTTTAATACTTTTGCTGGTGTCTAAAAGCTCAAATTACTTTTGAGTTTAGAAACTAAAAAAAAAAATTCATACTTAATTGAAACAACTCTAAATCATGCAAGATCTCTGTGTGTTTTGCCATGTGCAGCAATTTTTGAAATTTGTGTAGAGTTACGGCGAAATGAATCAATTTGCTAAACGAAATCAAAGTTTGAAAGGAGGTGCAAATAGCCTGAAAGAAATTAAATTATTCAGAAATTATTTTCGCAAAAGTAATGAGACATGTGGGCTTATTCTGTAAATCGAATGAATTAGTTCAAGTTTTTAATTGCAAACGTTTTTATATGAAAAGCAAACAAAAAACTTCAACTTTTGTAAGTGAATGCCGATTATGAGGACATTCCTACGCAATACAAAAATAATTTTCATGTTGTTTTACATTATCGCTTGTTCTTTTCCACATAAATTTCTTTATTTTATGTTATAGGCAATCCATTACTTAAATTTTGTCGAATTTCAATTCAAGTATCATTTGTTTTGTAAAGCACTTGATTAATATCACATGAATCACAGAATAGCACTGCGTACTTCATCGAATACTTACATCTGAGTATACGAAAAATGACTTGGATCTATTTTTCCAAACGTGGTAATATTGTCCTCCTAAACCAAAAAAGGCTAATATGGACAATATCAAACTGAGCCTGCAGCAGTTAATTAAGAGACAACGAAAGAAAGAAATAATATGCAAAAATATATTTAAGCATTCTTCAGCGTTAATCTGTTTATTTGCAAATCTTCGTGAAGCTATTTTTTTTATTAAAGTCAACTCGTTTTAGAAATAAAATATTTACTATTTCATATATGTAAGCAAAACTTAAATAGTCTATAATCATAGTCATAAACAAAGAAAAAACTTTCGGTCTGCTGCAGAGAGTTTAAAATTTCTTTTAAGCGTAAAAGAATAGAATAATTTTAATCCAACCATTATCAAGCCATCAATCAATATTCTATTTGATATCACCAATAAAAGATGAAAACATGCCTGCATTCCTAAACACATGTTGCTTTGAACTAATAACCTACAATAAGTTCTTAAAGGCAATATTGAACGTTTTTACACTGCATTTCATTCCAAAGGGCAACACTATCGTTGCCAATAAAATAAAGAAAAGAAAAAGCAGCCCATTTTTACTATCAGTGGCAAATCGCTATTTCCTTTATCGCCACTAAAATCTATCGATAACTGTCAGTATGCCTTTTGCATTTTGCAAGAAAATACCTTCTATATAAACACGTTATATATTTTGTGGCACCCTTAAAATTATCTTATCGACAACAAATATTGGTGAAATAGCTGTCGTTTGTAAGATATTTTAATGTAGATATTATTTATTAGGACCAGCATATGTGCACTGCATTTTACCGAAACTAGAGCACAGTGTTAAGGATTCAGATTAGAAGATAGAAAATATTATATCGCTATTTTACCTTTTTACTTTTAGTATCCCTACTTCCAAAAAGCAGGCTTTACATATTGACAATAGTTATTTATCAAGTGGTCGAGTTTTGACCACCGGACGGACGGTTCTATTTGATTTAAATTGGGTGAGTTGAATAAAATATCTAGGCATTGACTTTCTTCTTCTTACAAAAGATTTATTTCTTTTCCAAATTGTCTTCGATTTGATGGACTTTTTGAGTTTCTCTTTTAAATAATTGCAGGCTTTTAACCGATTTTCCATTATCAATTCTTTAGATGAGTTTATACCATTAAATACAAATTAAAACATCTACTCACAACTTGATGCGATCGCCAGGCCCTGTTTTGTATTGAACATTTACACCAACACTGATTGCAATCCAAACTAAAGGCTTCAACATTTTATTGATTCTTTTAGTTTTGCTATCCAAAATTTTATTCAGCTCTTCTACTGACATTTTGAAGTTTATATTCTGACTAATATTTCGTGCAAGAAATGTTGAGTCTTTTATTGAAAATTTAATTTCAAATTATTTTGGATACATGCATGTATGGAATCGTATGTATAAAAGAAGTTTGTACATGTGTATATGAATACATATGTACTATAAGAATATACATAATATATGATTTGCGGTTAAACGAAAACACGCCCAAATAGTCAGTCTTGTTACATCACATTTTAAATTTCCTAAATTGATTAAGTAAACAATGAATGCATGAGCGAATATTAAGGCCGTTTAAAAAGAAAACTATTTTTCATAAAACTCCTCAAATAATTTTCAAACAAGTTAACAGTTAGAAAATCAAACTATCCCACAAAAAAAAGAGATCTTGGATACCTCCTCAAATTGATCTTGCACAAGAAGTTTGCAAATGACATTTAACATATAATTTTATTTTGTCCCTGCTCTATAATTCAGTCATTAGAATCGTATTGTTTTTTTTTTTCTAATGAATTGCGACCAATAAGTTTTGTTAGAAAATATGAGAGACATTAACTCGCTTCCATTAATTTATTTCATTGATTTAATCCATTGATCCATATACTAATAGTCGATTTGATGGAGAAGCAAACTTAAGATAATACAAGGAATTTAATGACAGCGTCTTTTAATGGCAGTCAAATATTTAAAAGCTATCAATAGTAATATTTCAGTGCCTATAAAGAGCGTAGCTCGAAAAACTTTAACCGATATAGTAGCAGTATGTTTTGTAGAAGCTGTCTAAAGTTTTATTGTATATGATAATATAATTCCTTCAAGTAATTGTTTTTATATCAAGTTATTGGTATATCCTTAGTGTGCACTACCCATATTAAAACAGTAAAGGTACGGTCACATTTATCAAATATTTGCCCAAGAAATCGGAACCACCAAACACTTATGAAAAAGCTTTTACATCAAACAAGTATCCATTAAGGCTAACAGATCCCATTAATATTAGATTCTATGACAGATTCTATTACACAGGAATTAAACTTACGATTTATTTAATAGACACGCATATAAATGAAGATGTTATTCTTTATTATATAGTGGGTGCAATGTTGTGGGAAAATATTTGACAAGTGTGGACGTTCCTCCTCATAACAAAAAAAAATTAATAACATCCATAACATATTTAAAAAAATTGGCATGTTTGGTTTATTTATTAAAGGGACGCTAGAATTTTCAAGATCGTAAAATATGGCGAATAACCACCCCAGTCTCCCAACAATCAGAGCGATAAAAGATGTTATAATTTTCAATAGTAGTTTATTGCGTTTCTTTTTATTTCAAAATAAAAAAAAGATGCGCCAAACTAATGGCGTTTCCTTTTCTAGAAAAGATGTAACATATTTTTCCACTTATTTTCTAAAAAGTGGCGGTTTGGAAAAGCTTTGAAACAGAAATTATTTTTCGTGAGGGATGTTGGATTCATTTCTAATAAATTCATTATTTTGAAATGGCAAAATGTTGCCATTTTCTGTTAAAAAGGGTGGAAAATGTTGCATTATTTTCTAGAAAAGAAATCGACATAAGTAATCATTTCGTTTGTAATAATTAATCAAATATTTTGTACATAACAATTAGAGATGTAAATTATTTAAGAATTGACTCAATTATTTCAATTTGTGCAATGGGAGGCAAAAGCAATATGTTCTTTATGTCTCCCGCTTATGCCAATTCTAGTAGTAGGGTTATTAACGGAATAAGTTCATTTTTATTAGATTAGAAATATTTTCCATAAGATAGCATCTTATATCATTTTTTGAAACAAGCACAATAGCAGCAAATTATATTATTAGAATCATGTGTATTCATTTTTAATATTATATGACCAAGAGGTCATTAAACAATAGGACTTTTATAAAATATAACAAACTAATAATCATTTCTCATCATCTGTTCAATATATATGGGACTTATTGCAGATATTGTTGTTACTCTTAATAATTAAATATTTTATTGTCTATTTGCTTACCTTTAGTTTTTTGGCTGGTGTGTGGTGTCATTAATAACTTTGCAGCCATGTTCTGAAATGAAATGAAATTTTTCTTTATCAGTTTAAGCCTTAAAAACATTATGTAAAACTATTTATATAAATTCGTATTATAAAAAATCTTTAACTCATTCGAATTTTCAACAGAGTTATAGACAAAATTTGGGCTCTAACAAGACTTGGAATACATACGAAGTATGTACAAACAGTAAATTGAAGTTGACTTTTTTCTAAAAAATCTTTATTTATTCATTAATTTCTAATTGTTCCCCTTCAAAGCAGTCGTCTCCCTTAGATATAATGCACTTGAGCCAGCGTTTTTTTTTTCCAACTCTGAAAAACTCTGATGTACATACTGTGATGTACCCTTTAGATCTTTCAGCGACTCGCCTTATATCTCCTCAATCGTCGTAACATACAGTCCCTTCATATGTATGTTGCGTTGAGCTGTGAGGCCACGGTTTTTCTTTTTTGGTAAAAAATCAGATATCTAGGAATGAATGGACCAAACGGTATCAAGACTTCCTCATCAACTTCTCTAACTATTTTCTTCATTTTATCAACATTTTCATCGATTCATGTTGGTACGGGGCAGCACGTGCAACGCCATTCACATTTTCTCTACTTTCTTTGTATGCCGGCAGCTGAAACTACACTCTGTACCGGCATCTAGAATTTCATTGTATTTCATTTTAAGTACCTGAATACCAAATGAGTGCCGAAATAAGTTGTTGGTGGTTTTCAATTTTAATTCATATTTTTTAAAATGCTATTACGAATGCGTGAGAAATTGGCATTGTTTTTGGACAGTTTTTAACATTTCTGGCCTCTAATTAAGTCTCAAATACATATTCAAACATTTTTTAGATTTTCGCTAAAAAATTTCAAAAGTTCAAGCAAGAATCCACCAAATCAAGTTGAACTCGCCAAGTGTAAAAACAGAATTTCTGAAAACAATCATGTCTCAAATATTCCATGACACTTTAAAATCTCAAGAAATAAAAAATAATCAAAGTTTAAATTTCTTTTATAAAATATCCTTTATGACGGGAGTGAATGTCAAGTACAAGAGCAATTTTAAAGATCCAATTAAACTGTAAGATTTGCAAGCAAATATTAATCTAATTTATTTCGATTTTTAATGCTTTAAAGAATTAATGTTTTCTTGGTGTCGGTGTCGTTGGTGGGCTTGAGCGCCCAATATTATTTGGTGTGGGATAAACGAAAAGAGTCTTTTGAGGAATTGGCCGATGTAAGTACGCAATGGGAGATCTAAGTTTTAAAAGATATTTGAAATCTTCTCCTTTTTAGCCCATTTGCACGGCCAATCAGGTTTGGATTTCAGTTTTGAAACTAATTTATTTGGGTTTTGTGCAAGGCAAGTGCTACGATGTGTTGCACTGTGCCACCAATAGCTCCTTGCTTTACGAATTGGGCATATTTGAGATGAGTATGAACACGAAAACTTACTATCAGATCACAATTATTATACATAAATTTTTACCCCTTTAGATATTAACTGCAAAGAGCAACTTTTACTTGAGATCAAAGATATTTTGAGAGTTTCTTGGCTGCACATTAAACATCAATTATACTTTTTTTCTTTTCTTTGTGTGATGGCTTGTGGTTTTTATATGTGTTCGTGTATATTTTTAAATTACTATTTTACTCATGTCCAGCCCCAAAATTTCACTTTACAATTACGTAAGTTGTTCGTGGCTTCTTTATATGAAATACATATTTGCAAATGGTTAATTTTTCATATTGATATTTCAGCTGTGCCTGCGCTATTTCCCATGTGGCATGATTATGGCATGACATTGCCATACTATCCCATACAGTATATAATTACTGGAATTGAGAATTATATATGCGGAATGAGTAAGTGCACATAAACGTTTAATAGTCGTTGCACATTTTTATATATTCTGATTGTAGAAGCAATAAGAATATTTTTTAATTATTCAGTGTTTTGAGATGGTAGGACTTTATTCAACAAAAATATTTCATTTTATGACAAAGTTTCTTAATACAGTTCTCGGATTCTTTTTCACAACAAAATTTGTGTAAATACGAACTGTTATCACATTCAACTAAGCCACCTAAACAGTGGTGATAAACACAATATACACATGAGCACTGAAGATGAAAGTGTTGCGACTTTCGAAAACAGCTGTTCTGCTCTGCTGTGTAAGTTGAATAAAACTGATGTTGACTTCCTGTGTGCCTAGGAATATTTATCATCATGTCTTTCTGAGATTTTAACTAAGTTAGAACAATTAGCCTATATAAATATTAATATAGTTTCTTTAAGAAATTTATCTTATAAATATAAAATAATATTTTGCAATTAAGGACTTAAATTACCAAGTTGAAACTTGTTATTAAGACTCAAGTTCAAATCTGCTATTTTTCTGCAAATTAGTTTTTACTTTTTTAAAAATTTTTTTAATGCAGGTCTTTATTATTAAGAGTTGAATATTAGCAGAAAAAGAAGGGATCAGCAATGGTTTTTCCACTTTTCCCGGTGGTCCTATTCTATAAGAGTATCAACTATTTATCCAATTCCTTTAATAAAATATAATATGAGAACATCTTATAAAGACATTTCGGTGAGTTAACTCACTTTTACTAGATGAGCTAGAAATCAGTACTGATCCGTTCTGAGACCTTAAAATTATATTCCGCTCTTAATATTTAGCTTGAATTTTAAAAAAAATTCTTATATATATATATATATATATATATATATGTATATATATATATATATATATATATATATATATATATTTATATATATATATATATATATATATATATATATTTATTTATATATATATATATATATATATATATATATTTATATATATATATATATATATATATATATATATATATATTTATATATATATATATATATATATATATATATAAATTTTATGATGTGAACTGGAACCTGCATAACCAGTATCAACTTAGCAATTTTTTTTATTTAAAATATATTTAATAAATTTAAAATAAATATGGTGTGAAAATATGTATATAAAAACAGGGTTTTTAAGAAAATTTAATTAAAAATATAAAAATCGATTTTAAAATACGTTTAAAACAAAAAAACCAAAATACAAATATAATGGTGAAAAAAAAAATTTTTTAAAATCGTTGGCCCTCGATATACAAAAAGTAGGGCACAAGGCGCTCACGCTTGCACCTAATACTAGATATTATTTTGGTTCATTATTATTTGAAACTTTTTTTTTAATTTATGTTTATGTTTTTGCCCAATTTTTTTAAAACCGTGTTTTTCTTTTAATGTGCTTCGAAAGCATGTTAAAATACTTATAGCTCAAGAGAAGATAACATGAACCGCGCCACCAATTTTGTACGAGTACCATGTGACGTATGAGTAACATTATTAATAATATTAAGTACATGCGTGCAAGTACAACACAGAAGAAGAGTTGGATGCAAATAAACATACAAATGATGCTAATAAAAAGCGTATAAGAATATTAAGTGAGTTCTTGAAACAATTCGTAGAAAATAAGAGAACGTTAACATAAAATACTCTACGTAAAAATCGAAGCTATTCTGTTCTAATAATCGCTTGTTGTGTAACAATATAAATTTTTTAGTGGGTGGTATTTTGTTGCGAACAGTTTTGAAGCAAAGGATTCTTATAAACGAACAACATGAAAGAATGTTTTTGTCATTACAGCGTGCTAACACACAGTGGGGAATTTTAAAAATAAGAAAACACTTTCTAAACGAGTAGTTCGATGGTAATAAAATTTCACAGAAAGTTGAAGCAGATGTTTAAGAGCTTAATTTTTCCGCTTGGATTTTACATACCCAAGCTTCAAAATCAAAAACGAATTCAAATACTCGTATTTGTGAAATATTAAGACCAAGTTTTTTAAAGCGTTCAGACATGTAACTTAATTAGACAAATTAAACTGTAAATCGTATTATCGGCTTTGCTGTCCCCACGTATTTAATATATGTGATGAAAAACGATATGTGATGAAAAACGATCGTTTTCAAAACGATCATTTTGAAAAGGTGTGATGAAATACTTTCACAGCTACTTTAAGCAACTCACTGACTTTAAAAAAGCACACTGGGAGATGAACAATTATTGCTATTAAAAAAAACTTTAAAATTGCAACAAGACGACTATAACAAATATATCACACCTTTTACCATTTTCAATTCGTTTTGGTGTCTAAATCATTTTTCATCACATAACTGATTATCATGCTTTTAATAAGGCCTCTTCATTTTCATTATTTCTAACTTTGGTGAATATATTATTTATTACACAGCACATATTTTTAGTTAAAAATTTATCATCAGCCGACATTTCTTTCTTTTACATTTTCATAACATTTAATTTTGTTATTGTACAGAAGTCGTTGTTCTCACTGGACATACTTCGTAGGTGTTGCATGTTGCCTTTTGTTCAATATATGAAACAATTATGAGGTAATTGCTGATTTATTAACTCATTTATTGTATGTTAAATTGAGCTCAATTAGGACTTTAATTACTTTAAATTTCATAATTGCGCTGTTAAGGAGCATGTCTGAAAATTGTGTTACGAAAAAACTTAAACAAATTGACCATATAAAAGGTTGGTGTTCGTGTTTAATGTGCGTATTAAAAAATGTTCGTTTAAAGTTTAAAACACTACTATGATGATGCATGTACGTAGTATTACCACCTGAAGTTGCTTGCCCTCTCAGCTTAAGAAAAATAATTTCCATATCGTCCTTAATACATTCTTGCATATGTATGTATACATATATATATACATACATAACCCTGCAGCTAAATTTATAACTAGTAACGTGTTGAGACATGTCTACAGTTATATAAATAATTGTAAAGTATAATGAAAATTAATATATCATTCAGTTTTTGATACTTGTGTCAAGAACTAATACATTTTCTTTTGCCAGGCATAAAAAATTTTATATTTATTAAATAATTTATATTTAAAATATCATTTAACAGACTTAAGTTCTTGGTCAGTTGTACATTTCTCAAAAGTTGCAAAATGAGTAAATGAGACATGAGTAGATTCATAAAAACAAAACGAGATATTAAGATAAATTTGTACAATATAAATATTACAATTAGAATATAAAGTTAAATAGTTGTAGTATGAAACTATAAACAATAAAAGTGGTATTTCGACTAATATATGACAGTATGCAAGTGTAATAGTTGGGCTCCTAGGACAACCTAATGCACGATGCATGAACAAAGTACAGCCATAAAACTAGTCTTAAGCAAAAAGCAACTGGTATATTCCTAACCACACACTAGACATTTTATCTGCAGGGATACACACACATCGCTCTTTTCAATATTGTCATAAATTAAAAAAAACTTATATTAATATTTTTATAGGCTAATTGTTCTAATTTAGTTAAAATCTCAGAAAGACATGATGATAAATATTCCTAGGCACAAAAGAAGTCAACATCAGTTTTATTCAACTTACACAGCAGAGCAGAACAGCTGTTTTCGAAAGTCGCTACACTTTCATCTTCAGTGCTCATGTGTATATTGTGTTTATCACCACTGTTTAGGTGGCTTAGTTAAATGTGATAACAGTTTTCTATTTACACAAATTTTATGGTGAAAATCAATCCGAGAACTGTATCAACCTGATGTTAACACTTGTGTGTTATGATACCTGTGTTACCATTTATTATTATTATTGAAAAAAACTTGTTTTGCATAAAACGAGTTTAAAGTAAAACTTTACTAACAGTTAAATAGTTATCAGGAATAACATTTTTCTGTCAGGACTAAAACATAAAACATGTATTTCGATAAAACTTTTACACAACACCAAAAACCATATGCATCATTGGCCCTGAAAATGCATTTCTTGAGTTATGACGTTGTAGAAGGAAATGAACAAGGCTGTACGTACACTTGAATTTCACTTCCAGGTGCTGTTTGCTTCGATGGAATCTTCATAATTGTTGCTGTTCACTGCGCCGCTTTGTTTGAAGTTTTGCATAAACTTTTGGAACATGCCACCGATGAGGAAATACCACAAAACGAACGAGTTAAATATTTAGTTTGCTGTGTACGTTTGCATCAACACATTTACAAGTATAAGTTCAATCAATATTGAAATGAGACATTAACAAAATTTAAATTTAAATTCCATATCCTTCATATTCAGATATTACAAAAAAATCAATGACCTGTATTGTAGTCCCAGTTTGGTGCAGTGCTTTCTGAGCATGTTGATTTTATGTTTGGTCATGTTTATGGCCAATATTGGCTTGGAGGAGGACATCACATTGTTTTTAAAAATGATGTGTTTTCTGTTTGCAGCTTTTTTTCAAATTGTCATATACTGTTATAATGGCCAAACGATCATAACGCAGGTTTGTAATTTCATATACTAGTAGAATAAAATTAAATGAGAATCGAAATTGTGAAATAGAGCGAAAAATCACCTACAATTTGGTACAGCTGCTCTTGGTACAACGAGTCCAAGCAATTTAAGTACATCATACACATGATGATTCTCAGATCGAATCGCACTTTGTACTTGCAAGTGTCAAGTTTTGCCACCATGTCCTTTATAACACTGATGTCGGTAAATTTTGGCAATTCTATTTGGTTTCATTGCAAAGCAAAAATGTTGTGTTTTATATTTTTATCATAGATTGTTCAATCAAGTTGCAGCTACTATTTACTTTTGAAGAATGTTAGTGGCTTGGAGTAAATATAACACAAGTTGGTGGATACGAGACAAAAAGTTAAATTAATAAAAATAAAAAGATATGCACACAATATGTCTGTTTAAAGTTAGTTTCTTATGCAGTTTTCATAATCAACCCTTATCGTGGGGCAGAGAGCCCGCTTTGCGGTCGTCAAAAGATGCAACAGTCTTTTTTTTTCGGTAAGTTACAACACTTCTTTCGCCCACAAGTTCGGAAACGTTAAACTTTTAGAAGCATTGATTATATAAGCACATAAATAGCAAAGAGCTGATCGAGGCGGAGTGTCTAAGGCATACTGTAACATGCTATTTTTAAAGCGATGGGCGTGTTAGTTTTGTAGTTATCACCTTCTAACACAAACACCATTTGAAGAGGAGCGCGTTATCATCAAAAGTTGAATGTACACTTTTTATGATGCCTTTCGAACCATATGAAGTAAAAATTAATTTTTTATAAATAAAAAACACCTTTTTATGAAAGTATCACTTTAACAATTAGTAATAAGAAACGATTTCTGTAGCAAGCCACGTTTGTAAAAATTGTATTTTCAAATAAATGAACATAATTTTCTTTAAATATTTCATTTCATTTCACATGGTTTCATTACAAGTGCAGTTCTGCTTTTATTTTATTAGAAAAAATAGTTTTTTCTACAGAGCAAAACTTTTTAAAAAGCTTCATCTCTTTTAAGAAGTACTTGTTTCCTAACAGCCACAGTTTTTGAAAAAAAAGTATAATATCTCTTTAATGAGCCACTTGCATATTTCTTGGGATTTTCTGTTTTTTCAACAATTAATTTTCCTCCAAAAATGTAGATTCAAAAAAATCTATTTTCTTAAAAAATAAACACTCTTAAGTGTGAAAAATACCTTTTTTAAAAGCGCTTATTTTTTTCTTTTAAAATGTAGCATTTTCTGAATATGTACACCTTTTTTCAAAAAATTAATTTGGTAAAACTATTAACAGGTTTGACCAAGAAATACTTTTTACCATTTTCTTACAGTAGTTTTAATTAAACAAAAAAGTATTTCGCTTCGAGAAAGTCCTATTTTTCATAAAACTTTCTTTCTAATACCATTTTTTTCATTTCTTTTCTTATAATTACATTTTTTTTTTCTTTAATAAGGAATTTTTTCGAAACAACCTTTTTGAAAAGTCGCAATTTTTTCAAAAACTATAAATTTTCTATAAGTAATTTGACTTTATAGAAAATTAATTAAATAATCATTTTTCTGTTGAAAAAAGTTTATTAATTGTAAATGAAAAGGTGACTAATTATATTCCACGGATGCACCGACACCCATTTCAATGCAGAAAGTAAATTCTTGTTTGTTGTGGGTTAACTACGTCAATATGCCCACAATTCATTGGTTCATAAACCATATCAGCAGTGAATTTCAACTTGTTTCCGAAATAAATAAATTAACTGTTGCGTATTTGTCTTAGAAACACGTAGTTAAATAATTTCACTGAGCTCAACGGCTGAGTATTTGCTTCCATTTTATCCATTATGAAATTTTTTTTGCTACCTACAGTCAGCATGTTGTGTTACTGGATGCACTCAACATCTTATATAATTTCATTAATGAAATTTTCAACATACAAATATTAAGATCTAATCATATACTCCTTTTTGTTAGAAAATATATTATTGAATAATAGGTTTTATCATGTACTTTTTGGGTAAAGTTGCGGAAATGAAAATTAAAGAAAATTACCCTGAGTAAAAAACAAGTACGGAAACATAAAAAATTAAACATTTTACAGCAAAAAAGTTAGCTTTTTTTAAACACATAAAATAACAACAGTAATTTTACTTAAATATACTGATTATATTTTAAATCACAAAAAAAATGTGTGTACCCAAATATCCAAAAATTGTTATTTCAAAACGTTCAGCTGCGCCAATAAACTTTTTTGAACTCTTCTGTGACGAACGTTGCAAACAAAAATGTCCTTAAATAAATTACTAAATTAATTTGTTAGGCGAACAGGAGAATATCTCACATGTTATTTTAATTTTTCGAACGGCTGATTAGTTAACAAATTGCCCAAAATACCCCAAAGAATATATATGGGCTGTTGCGTGCAAGACGAATATGTTTTTCCTCAAAATATCTCTCTCTCTCTCTCTCTCTTTCACTTGGTCGTAGCTTGAATACAGAATCTGATATCTGCAAAATTAGTATCCCGCGACCGCTTAATATTGAGTACCCGATCACAACTAACATGATTTAATTAACAGCAACCTGATTGATACAAAAACATGTTCATACATATTTTTAGGTGAGTACAAATCCAAGCCCTGATGATAACATATTTTCAGCACATGGGATTCTTATAGTTGTATTTATTACTTATGTCACAATATAACTTTAATACTTAACTGAAGGGTACATAATATTCGGCTCAGCCGACTTATGCACTCTTCGTTGATGTTTTTAACTCCTTTTTGAAATCTGTGTGCCAAAAGGAGTCATGTGGCGCTATAAGAGCTGCCGTTAGTATATTATCGAAATTTCATGTACATATTTGAAAACTCAGGCGTGCGATGGTTTGTTAGATACATATTTTCCCATATATTCCGTATGCTCAAAGCGGTTTTCATTTAATGTGATGTTCCAAATTAATAGCCACTTCTTGTTTCTGGCCATTTGAAACTGCTATATACTGAATTGCTATTGTTGGTTACTTGCAAACACATGAAACATGAGTTTTGCTTCAGTTTGTTGCTAAATGATTAATGCTTTGCCAGAACACCACCGCATGTCATTTCAGCGGCACAAATAGTGCAGTAATTATTTTGTCAAACTATTGATTATTTTTAAAAATGGTAAGAATTATTTTGCATTTTATGTGTTATTTAAAATTTTAACAGATGCATTCATAAACATTTTTCAAGCCCACATACTGTTTATTGTAAATGCCCTTTAGATACTAGGAAATACAATAGCTACAACTAATGAAGTAAGAGGATCTGTTCATAAATTAATTTACAAAAGAGAAATACAACGATTCGACAAAAACTATCTTTTACACCAAAAGAATCCAACAAGAAAAATGCGATAATTAAAAATAAAGCACAACTAACGTTACGGAATATGCTTTGCATCTTTACACTTGCAATGCCAAGTCGGCTGTATTTCATGGGAAACGATAAACTTTTTATCAAGAGTTTCGATTAAATGTTATTGAAATGGCTTCAATTCATTTTGATACAGCATAAGCAGTAACAAAAAATTGGCTTCATTAATTGAAGAAATATATTACAAACAGTAAAGCAATTCGGAAGACCGAAATGCTCAGTTCAACACATTAAAGTTTCCCTGTTCGAGAGCATTCAGATCATTTGTAGTTAATTGTTAAACGAAAAAGCTTCTCTGCTATAAGAACATTTGTAAAACAACCGCTTGTATTTCCGAAATAAGTCTATGCTTTTGCAAAGGACACTGTTGGTGACGATAGAAAAAAGAAATTTATTAATTATATATAGGGTGTTTTTTATGGAGTGATACAAGTTTAAATCATAATAAAACATAGTAATATATTTTTTATATCATTGAAGTGGTCGTTATTGGATAGAAAATTTTAAGACATTAATGTTTGAATATGATTTCGGCCATGTGGCAGCCACGCCTGGCGCGTACAAGGCGCAATCTGGACCACCAATTTTCACAAACAGCAACATTCTGACCATCATCGATTTTGAAGACTCATGGGCCAATGACTCCGCCAGCCCATAAAGCGCACCAAACAGTAATTTTCTGTGGATGTAGTGGTGTTTCGACAAAAGCTTGTGGATTCTCCTCACTCGAAATGCGACAATTCTGTTTATTTACAAAATGGGCTTCATCGGAAAATAAAATTTTGATTGGACGAAGTGCACGATAAGTTTGACAAACAGAACCATTCATTCGACTAAGAATTTCCACAATTTGCACGCGTTGCTCTGGTGTAAGCCGATCCATAATAAAATGTCAAAGCAAACTAAACAAAAAGCAACTACCAGTTGTTAAATGGGTGGTCAAATAAAGCGGTAATGCTAACTCCAAGTTGTATCACTCTATAAAAAACACCCTATTCAACCTTTGAGGCAGGATAAATTTATTAACGTTTAAATTGAAATCACTATAGAAAAACATTTGATTGTAAATAAATTTTGTATAAATATCAATATAAATATATACATACATATAAAAATAAATGTTGAATTCAAATGAATCCAACTTTATTTCATTTTATATAAATATATAGTTTCGATTTCTGACTCAAACACTTAATAATCAAAGTCGTCTATGATTATTTTAATTATTCCATGTATCAATCAAGAAAAGAAACTAGATGTCAAAGCATTGTTCCAGCACGAAACTAACAATTTATAATAGAATTAATTTTTATATAAAAACAATATCATTGACACTAAAATAATCAATAGAATAAATATATTACTATAGCAATTATGTCATATTATAAGTCAAATGAAGCTCAATGCAAATGTTCTTAGCAAATAATCTTTGTGCAACCACAATAATATGAATGTTTCCTTGAATTAAAAATTATTTACATTTGCTTGTGTGTGTGTGCTCCAGTGTCCATAGCAACGAATTTCAATGAAATTGCTCATATAAATCTCATATGTAACATCAATATTTAAACAGGAAAGCACATATTTTTAAGCAACTCAATTTCGAAAATGATATATCTTTTTTTTTTTTTTTTTTGAGCCAAAGTGTGGTGTGGCTTTGTTTTCATGTTCTTGCCCAACGAGCCATGAATTGTTTATGTTTTAATGCGAGTAATTTATAACATCATTCATTTTCCACTTTTCTAGTTTCCATTTTATTTGCATATCGAATTCTATGTGCCCTCCATTATGTTCGCAAGTATTTTTCACACACGGCAGGCTTTGCCAATATTTATTCTAAATAGCAGTTAAGAGTGTAGTGGTGTATTGGGAATGGTTGGCTTTTTGGTTAGCCTTGTAGTGTAGTGAATTTAATAAAACTGGTCTGTAGGTGTTTGTACAATATACATAAAGTTGCGGTGAAAAATGTCACAACATTTATGCCAAAGAGTGTATTGAAAAATATAGATGCAGTTCGGGAGTTCATACACAGTAAGGCCTCTCATGATCGGACTCTGGCCATCGCAATATTTTGGTCCAAGCATGAGAAGTGTCCGCCTATAAGACGTGCGCATTTTTTAATATAAATATTTTGTTTTGTTTGGTGTATTTTGCTTGAAGACATTTATTCAGATTCGATTGTTAAGTCTATCGTATTCGAATGTTTTAGCTGTTGAGCTTTACGCCAGGATTTTGCCAGGAAATTGTCTACGAGATTTTAAATATGCAGAAAATTTTTTTATTATTTTTCCTTGTAGAAAAGATATAATTTCAATTGTTTTAATGGTGTTTTAGATATTTTTTTCGGAAATTGTAGAAAAAGTTAAAGTTAAGAAGTGGTCACTGCATGTTTGTTTTTCTTTTGCTATATACATGGTACACATTCATATACGATGACATTCTTATGTATGTGTATGCCGGCATTCAGGTAGGTGATAAAAACAACTTTTCTATTTCCTGTTAACCACGCATACACAAGGAGAGAGCACATTTTAAGAGAAAATAACTTATATTTTATGTTAATTGACAAGAGTTTAGTTGGAATTGAAATATGTTAAACGGATTTGAGAGATGTGTTTCTGCTAAATAAACAAAATCATTTTAGTAGTTAATACACGTTAAGGATGTCATCATGTCATTCGCAATAATTATTCGTTCCACTTCTTACATTTCTTCGTGTCTTCCGCCACAGTAGCGAAAACGAGATCTTAATAATGATTAAAATTTTTTTTAAGCCAATTGAAATGCATGGCTTTTACATGCGACAAAATAAATCCACTTATGCGTGCTAAAATGAAATTGTAGCGACAAAGCGACAGAAAGACAGAGCGAGAAGCGACAGAGAGGCCGAGAGACGAGCGACAAGGGACGAGCAACAAGCGACGAGCAACAAGCGACGAGCAATAAGCGACGAGCAACAAGCGACAAGCGACAGACGAAGCAGCCGTGTCGTCCTGTCGCCTCGTGCCTAAACAGAAGTTACATTCCATAATGTTAAAAAACACAGCTATTTACAAAATTGAACAAATGATTTTTGTTAAATATTTTAAATAATAATTTGCAGCTTAAGGCTTATTTTCATTAAAAAAAATATTTATCTTTTATTAATATCGATATTTCGATGTCGTCTGGATAGCTTCTTCAGGATAACAAACAAAAATTAATTATAATATATTAACAAACAACAAAATTCTCTTCAAATATTACTAATATCAATATTTTTGTTGTTTTATGTTTTTATACAGAGGATATCGAAATATCATTTATTTTAATTATCTCAATTATTATTTTAATTAGTTCAATTATTATTTTAATTATTTCAATTATTATTTCTTTTTTATATTTAATTTTATCCCGAACTCTATTTAGTTGGTATATAATTTAATGACTAGTTTAGCAGTCACTACTTTTATAATTCAGCAACCTAAGCATTTAAGGTATCCAGTTCATAAAAGCAACATACATTTGATACGAAAACTCTTGCAATGAAGATTTACAAAAATTTAAAAGTCATAAAGGCGGTTCTTTGATCCGACATTATTGTTAGCAAAATATTTAGGATATGTCTAAGTTATGTTTCATTTTAGTATTATAGGTATTAAAAATTTCAAGCACGATTTCTAATGGAAATAGAAATAAATACAGGAAAACAAATAAGAAAAACAAGCTTTTTAAGAAGAACTAAGTTAAGAGTTAAGAATATATATGAAAATAGGCATAAACAATAATAAAACAAAATACGTTATAAGAAAATAACCGCCCACGCTTTTTTTACAATAATACTTGTATTTTGGTCCATTATTATTTTAGTATTATTTTAGAATTTAATTATTTTAAATTTTTAACTGTTCGATTTTCTTAAATAGTGTGTTTCGACAGTCTGCTCAAATCATTTTTAATTGAACCATTTATTTTGATCAATTCTCTAATAATCTAAATTAAAATTGATTCCAAGTATACAAAAATATGCTCCTAACCTAGGCTTGCCAGATTGAGAGTAGCAAAAAGCGGGACATTTTAATTAAAAAAGCGGGATTATTAAAAAAAAAAGCTGGACATTATGTTATAAATATTTCAGGAAAATATAGTTAATTTTTTATCATACAAACAATTTTATTTAAAAAATATATGTTTACATTGTTTTAAACATTTTTTATATGATACTCTAATAGTGTTTTCCTTTCTGAAAAACATGCAACATTTTTTCACTTCTTTTCTAAAAAGTGGCAGTTTAGAGAAGTTTTGGAACAGGAATTATTTTTCGTGAGGCATTTAGAATTCATTTCTAATTAATTTTTTGATTTCAAATGGCAGAATATGGCCATTTTCAGTTAAAAAGTTTAAAAAATTTTAAATTTTTTCTAGAAAAGAAATCAACGTTATATACTACTTACATAACAAAATATAACTAAATTTTAATTTTTTCAGTTTCGTAATACATATATGCAGCTACGATCAAAATAAAAGCAGCATCCAATTTTAAAATTATAAAACGAAAGAATAAAATCATACAAAAAAAACCATTTCATTTGTCTGCACATGAGTGTAAAAAATTATAATAAAAATTTTATTTAAGGCAATAATTTTTAAGACCATTTTGTGGAAAATTGTTATAGCTGGACAAATTTTATTTTAGCTTGAAACTGGACAATCCAGCCAAAACAAGCCTGACTGGCAACTCTATCCTAACCACTTTATTTGGTAAGCCAATTTTTGCTGGGTTGTAACTTCGTAGAAAATACATATTTTTTAAATAAAATAAATAAATTTTTTAATTGCTTTAAGGGCTTTGGTCTGCAATCACAACTTGTTGAAAGAAATAAAAAGCAAAATTTATGCTGCACATACGAAAATAAAATATTGATTATTTGCAAATGAATTGAAATGCAATTTGTTTAGACAATTGAATTAGATAAACAAACATGAATTCGTTGTTGAAATACATAAATAGTTTTATTTTTAAGCCTCTTGAATAAAATTTACATAACTCACATTTAAAATTTAAAAATCTTTTTTAATAACATGTTTGGTACGTTAAACATCTGTCAGCAGCCATAAGGTATTATTGAGACTTTGTTTATGAATATCGATCAAATAGAACTTTATTAAACTAAATATTTTTAAACACACAAAATTCTATAATATCTTTTAACGTATTTTGCTTTAAATTATTTCGTAAAATGATTTCGTAATAAAATTTTTTTAATAGAGTGCATTGTGACACAAGTAGGAAGATTGGTTGTGAGAAAGAGGATAGTAGGAGTTGTGTGTGTGTGTGTATAGAATTTGGCAAAAAACATATTCCGCATACTACGCACTGTTAATGAAGATTGTATTGTGCACAAAAAACACTGAGTGGTCCTGATATCACTGGACCACTTACAGTGTTATATCGTTAAAAAAAATAACTACATCTCACCCTGCTTCGCAACTCTACACTCTCAACGAATTGGGTACTTTACTAAATACATGGAACAAAACAAAAAGATGACATGAGAGCGCAATAATATTTAAAAAATCCCAAGGCCAATATTTTTCAGGGCCAACTTTTTGTCCCGCAACAATTTGTAGATTTTAGGAGTACAAAACTTGGTTCTTTCCATAAATGTTTAATGAATTTGAGACCGGAACTTTCGAATGTCTTAACATTCTATTAGGATAACGACTAAAAACATTTGCGTGGAATTGATGGCTGTATCACTATCCGAAGGTAATCAAAATACCAGTGCAAAGATCTCCATGTCATTGAATATTTGTGGAGGAAGCTCTGCAGAAAGAAGGGAGTAAGGCTACGTCTGATGTTTGTAACAACAAACTATACGATATATTAACCTTGATATAATAAAAATATTCTTTCAAAAAAATATAGATATTTCAAATGAAAACATATGAATGCATCTACTCGACTTTATGTACATGTATTTTGAAGGAAATTAATTAATAACGAAATATTTTACTGATTATATTTTTGGAATCGATCATTACAGAGATGTGACTTTTACCAAATATATTAATTTATAAGATAATTCTTTTTTTAACTAATTTAATATACATAAACGGATTGAATCAACATACCTTATGGATTGCGCCAACTTATTTCTCTCTCTTTTAAATAATTTTATTAAAAATATTTAGATAATTATTTAGGAACACTATATTTTAATGAAAAGCAACACTTCACTTAATTTTGGTTTTTTTATAAATATATAAAGGCAGTATAAAATCATAAAGCGACACACGCACACATACCGACATATTTCCGCGTATATATTAAAGATACCGGCATGTAGCCGATATCCTTGATTTCGATTCCACTGTTTGATTTCCTGGCTATTTTCTTTTTAAGAATTGCCTACAAACACAAATTCAGAGACACACGAACATATTGCAGGCGATTAGCAATTAAAAATATGTTGCTACATTTGTTGGGCCATCGAATGCGCAACTTGCTTGCGCCCAAAGAATATTGCAAATAAAAATCAAAATTTTATAAAATGCTAACAATACAATTGTTCTAACACATTAACTAATTGTTTTAACAAACATTTTATTATTTTCACCAATTTTATTAAAAAATTTTATAGCACATTAAGAAAAGCCGCACGCGTCACCGAAAATTTGCAAATAAACTAATGAAAGAATTCAAGAAGAAGCTGAGCAAAACAACATAGTGCTTAATAAAGCGTTGCCACTAGTGAAACAAAAAGCTGTTATATTTGTAGCGCCTTACCGACAATTCTATATTCCTAGTAGATGCTGTAATAAACTTTTTATGCCATATATAAAGGAGTAGTTACTATGTTATAATGCAATGTGTATGCATACTTATGTACAGTATACTGTAGACAATCCTTCATATTATTTAACAGTTAATTTTAATTGTTTAAACCAACAATTACAGTTGCGAGTTCAATGTACCACGCTATTAAAACTTAAACATATGGCATCACATAAGAACTGCATTACCTATACAATTCTACACTATGGTCTTGCCACTTAAAAAAAATTGTTTTCATTATATAAAACTTAATAATAATAATAATAAAACTTCAATTGGTTATGAATCTTCTATATATAATCCATTATTTAGGCAAGTATGATATAAGATTTCCTCCTCTTTCAATATACACATATGTTGTGATTGGCGATTTTTGCATAGCAGAACGTCGGCATGTATTATAATTCATAAGTTGGTGTGGCCACCCTGCCTACCTGTTATCAATTATATTTTGTTTGTTTACATTTGCTTCTAGTCCGGTCCCACATTTTGATAATAAATTTATAAAAATTAAAAACTGTGGTTCAAATTATTGAAAATTGTTTCATATAATGAATAAGGGATTGTTAGATCCGGTAAATCCACTAAATCCTATAGTTTTTCTGGATATTAATATCGGCCCAGAGTTTGGTAAAGATTCATTTATAGATGCATGTTTCTTATACATACTATGAAATTGTATAACTGTGTTTCAGCTGGTCGCGTGGTAATAGAATTGCGAAAAGATGTAGTTCCTAAAACTGCTGAAAATTTTCGTGCCTTGTGTACGGGTGAAAAGGGAGTAGGCACGTTGGGAAAGCCTTTGCATTACAAAGGCATTCGTTTTCATAAAGTCACCCGTGTGTATGTGGCGCAGAGTGGTGATGTGGTAAATAATGATGGAACGTGTGGCGAAAGTATATATGGCCCAATTTTTGAAGATGAAAATTTTATATTAGATGTAAGTTGGTTTTGAACATATCCCATTTAACTAGTATGACGGGTTTGCACAAAGTTTGTAATAAATTATTTCGCCAGCCCCAGCCGGTTTGGTACAACTTTTCTTCATTTTCCTACGGATAAAGCACTGTTTAGGAATAGGAATAGGCATATTATTGAGATTTCAATCGTTTACTGAAACTCGAACCATATTACGTTTTAAATCTTTGACAACTTGAAGTTAAATAACTAAACGACCAATATGTTCTTAGTTCGAAATTATCCCAAGTATTTGATTACTACAGTCACTTAGTCTGTCCGATAAAAATGTTTTATATATTTTAATCCTGAATGGTATCAAGTACGCTTCTACAAATACAGAACATCGGAATCTACTTTGCTTCAGTTTCATGTAATGTTAACAACTTTCACCATTAAAGTACTTTTGTTTGATTCACGTGTTGATGTTTCAAGTTCTGAGAAGAGTGTATTAGTTTTAATATTGCTAAATAAAGCAAATACTATATTGAGTTCAATATATAATATCTATTACAACCTTCAAAATATCTAAAATAAAGTTGATAATTTTTTTGAAGATTTATTAATCTACCTTCATAATATCTTCTATGATTAATTTATTCTCAGCATTCCGATGAGGGTTGTGTCAGTATGGCCAATTATGGCAAACCCGATACAAACAACTCCCAATTTATTATCTCAACTGTGGCGTGCGACAATCTCAATAGGACGAATGTTGTAGTAGGAAAAGTACTCCGTGGTTTGGGAGTTATTGCCGACATGGAACAATATACTACCGATAATGGTGAACCTACTGAAGTAAGTTTAATATCAAAGAATAATTTGGGTTATTTTTTTAAATTTTTTTATCATAGGAAATTGTTATAGCAGATTGTGGTGAAATACAGCCGGGACTAGATTGGGGTATAAACGATGAGGATGAAACCGAAGAATGCTTGCCACCGTATCCACAAGATTGGATTTATAAGCTAAAAGAGTTTGAGGTATTATGATACAAAAAATAATATATATAAAATTTTAAAACTATATAAATTTGTTTTCAGTCTGATGAATTGGTGCATATTTTAACTAAAATACGTAATGCCGGCAACGATTTTTTTGCGAAGGAAAAATATTTTGAAGCACGTCGTAAATACCGTAAGGCCAACCGTTATTATAATTTCTTGCGAATGCGCTATGACTGCCAAGAATTACCTCATTTCACAGGCACCGAAGATGATTTAAAAAAATTAGATCAGTTTTCGGTAGTGAATAATGTTAACATGGCGGCAGTTGAATTAAAAGTCAAAAATTATTCAAATGCTAAGTATTGTTGCACCGAAGCTTTACGCCTAAACAAAAACTACAGTAAAGCATACTTCAGGCGTGGGCAAGCAGAAATTGCCCTCAAAAACTATGAAGACGCCATAACCGATTTGAAAAAGGCCCATGAATTAATACCAGATAACAAACATATTCTGAATGAACTTAATCGTGGAAAACAATTAATGGCTGAATATAATCGCAATCAAATGAACAATTTAAAAACTCTGTTTAAATGAAAACGAAATGGAAATTCAAATCTCAGGAGTTTGTTTCTATATTAAAACCGAAATATCTCAATACCTTAAATATTGATACTGTTCTAAATAATTATTTACGGAACGTTCCCCATTAAGAAGCTATTTTGTTGTTTTATCGCGGTATTCTTTAATATATATAAATAAGTGTTATGAAAATGTAAATCATTAATAAATGTATTTTACGTACATTTTTGAATTTTTATTATATAGAAACTTGTAATCAGAATTCAGTGTATCAGTTGCAAACAGCTCACCCAGTTAACTATACCACTGGTGTTTTTTTTTCAACAAGAAACAGTTTTATATCTATGACATTGTTAATACAAATAATTGGTTTCGGTCCTTATGTAACTTCCGGTTTCCCGACGCCGCAAGCTATAGTTCAATAGCGCATAAAACACTAAATAAACACAATTTAAAAATTTTTTTGCTTAAAATGTTATATGTGCGAACGGCCGATAGCTTGTGACATCGGCGGGCAGCCGTAAATATGAATATCGATCATGTTAAAGGGCGCCGCAATTCATATCTTTCAGGCATATAAATCTCACCAAATTTAGTGCTATCGTATCATAAACAACGATTTCAGATGGAATTAAATTTTTTTATTTATTTAAAAATATACTATACAACGGGGTGACTTGACCATATATCGAAGATGTTATCTCTTATTATATCCGTTACTGTGACTGACTGCACACGACTTGTGTCTTGACATAAGAAGTGGCAACGTAATTAAGTAGGGGGTGAGTTAACTAATGCGAGTAAGACGCAAAACTCTCGGAAGAGAGTAAGCGATCAGTGGTCTGGCTGCATTTAAAAAATAACTTCTAGCGAGGCTCGATGTTGACTCTCAGATTTGCTTTGCGACTGTACATGTGAATTAAAATTTTAGTTTCTATTGTGATGAATACCAACAATTGCTAAAATTTAAGCAACTACTTTCGTCTGCAACGTGCCAGTAAAGTACCGGTAGAACAATATTATTTTTTTTAACCTTATAAGACGAGTTTACGAAAAGAAAATTTAATTAATTTTATTCTTCGATATGTTCTCGCAGTTTTTTTATCGTAGAAAATCTCGAGTGCAATTAAACTCCACAGTTCATACGACGGGAATTAATTGAATTACATTGCAATTTTAGATGTTTTTTGAATCAGAGTTCCTTTCTTACGATGGCAAAGAAATTAAACCAATGGAGAATAAAATCAACAAGTTCCAAAGAAGAAATTCACAAAATGTGCTTTCCAAGTCTCTTCGAAAGTGATAAGATTTTTAATAAAAACAAATTTTTCAAACCTTTAAGATGTTGTTTATGTTCTCCATATAAATATCAATCTGGTGCCGTATTTCAAACAAGTAGACAACAAATATCACATCACTGCTTTCAACTTAATTTCTTTATTTATATTAAACTTAAACTTACTTCTTTTTAATACGTATTTTTGAAGCTTCACAATTCTTCTTTAATGTTTTACATTCAGTGTGAACTGATACCATTTATAAACACTAAGCCTTAACCTGTGAACATCAGGACATTTTCAAACGAAAGGAAAAGCAATTTGATAAAGCCGAAAACACACTATGGCATTTTGTGCCGTGACAGGCAATCACAATAGTGTGTACTAGTGGCAGTGCTTGCCGTTTTCCTACATATTGTTGTGAAATTGTCTTTCAAACTGTAGATTTCTACATAACAGCACAACTGTGATGACACAAAATGGCATAGTTTACCTTGGGCTTAATAATATGCACAACTTTCGCTTCTTAAGCCGGCTGGCAACACACTGACATTTTGAGACACCCCATTTGAGTTACTTATTTAGAAATTCAATATTATTATTATTATTAGAGAATCAATATCACAAAGAAATTGTATAAGAAAACGACAAAAGTTGCCACTAGTATACACTATTGTATTTGCTTGCAATGTATCAAATGCCATATTATGTTTTCGAAATTGCTTTCGGTAATGATGCCTGAATATGTGTATACGCTTTTCAGTACTCAGTAGGTGGTTCATTGATGCAATCATACAAAAAAAAATTATCGGTTTATTTAAAGATTTATTTTCAAATAAATACTTGAGAATTATTTTATTAACAAAATTCTAACATCCTATTTTTGCTTGTAAAAGAAAAATATTTCAAAAACTAAAACAAAACTTTTAACGCAATAATAAAACATACAAAATTTAATTCATTTTCAATAGTTTCAATAATACGACTTTTAAAAAATAATACAAGTAAAACTAATTTTTACATAATTTTGTTCGGGACTGTTTCTTTTTTAATGAATTAATGAAACTTTAAATATTTTAATAATAGTATAAGCAATTTTTTCATGATTAAATAACTCATTTACAATGACTAATTTTCTATTGAAATTCTTTGTTTCCTCGAATAGTATAAAAAAAATTTAGAGATTTGTCACTATATCACTGGATTCAGCTCGAAAAATATGAGAAGTACTGGAACCATGATTTTGGCTGTAACTTTTCATATTTATTTCCATCGTTGTTAAAGCACTTGAAACATGATATAGATTTTCGGATAAAATGGCATAAACTTCGAATAATTCGGAATCTGATTTGGATACAATAAATGCTTCTATAAAAAGAAATAAGATAATTAATTAAAAATGTTATATAACTAATACATGCTGTATAGTTTCCCCTCCCACCTTGTCTATCTTTCATAATACTTTGTGCATATGCATTCAATATAATCGACATTTCATCATATTTCAAGCGGTTATCCAAATTTGTATACGAGAAAATTGTCAAGTTCAAATTTGAACTAGTCATTTGTGTAATACGTTTGTATTGACGTACATGCGTTATGGCCGTCGACCATTTTTGAGCTTCAATTAGCTCTTGTAGCGTTGTTTCAAATTCCTCATTGGACATTGGTATACCGGGCGATGGAGTAGGTGTATGCTCACCCTCTGTCGATGTCGATGTATCAAGAGTTTCCAATTCAGCTTCACTAATGCTACGAACCAAAGCATCACGTACTAGAGCATATAAATCTGATATGTCATGCATCTGAAAAATAATAGATCGCAAACAGTTTCAAAATCGTATTTTTCCAAGCAGCTATTTCACGTGATAAAATTTAAACTTCCAGGACAGAAATGATAAGAATATAATAAAAGATTTTGTTTGCATTAACATGTTTTCCGCTAATTTCGAATTCGTGTTTAGAATTTGATTCATATCCAAATAAACTTACGTTCTCATTTTGTCTGAAATGATTAACTACATTCGAACTTATTTTATGATTCGATTCAATTAGAAGTAAAAGTTGAAACATAAGCTTATATAAAGCTCTTCCCAAGTCCAATACAACTTCAGTAGAGGCCGGATCAAATGGCATGTAGGGAATGTTGGAAGTAGATGCCAAATCCATGGCAGACGCTGCCACATCATTCTCATTAAACAGTGACAATTTGCAAGATGTTTTGACTGAGTCTAGACACTGAAATAGAACAAAAACCAAAACAAATATTAAAACTAATTGACTTAAATTCATTGTGTCTCCCCAATTTACCTCCAGTACTTGATCTTTACGGTCGAAAAATGTCTCCAAGTGCTCTTGAATCTCAAGTACATTAAAACGCAAAGTCTCAAACAGTCTGGGGGTAGTTGTTTGATTTTCACTGCACCAAACACGCGGAGGATCTGCTCTGGAGCTTAATAGATCAGTGAACAATGAAATTCTGTTGCCCAATTGAGAACCAATGCCAGTAAAGAATTTCTTCGCTTCTTTTGAAATACTTATCGTTTTAAATGTCAACTCTTTGATAAGACGGTATAGCTGCATCAATAACTCCGAGGTATGAGCCGAGGGTTGATTTATTAACATGGCCTGCAACTGCTTGCGCCAATTTTCTTCGGCTTCATCACGTACGGCGGCACCAAAACGTATAATTCCCGGCAAATGAGGTGAGGCATTACATGGTGTTATATCACCTAAATCTCCAGCACTAGAGCCGCTCGTATCACTGCGAGAAACTGAATTCCTGCGACGTCTCTCGCGTAAACTCAATGATGTGGGTGGTCCCATATTAAAGCTGGATTTATACGACTGGCGATGATCTTCATCGATTGGTGATTCAGATTCAGCTTCTTCGTCTGAAGAATCATCTGCTGTTTGACGTCGACGTTTACTAAGAATGGGTGTTTTATCGCTAAAACTATCTTCTAAAGCTGAGGAATGACCGCCTTTAATCGAACCAGTGCCACCGCCACCACCCATACCACTACCACAGTTGAACATATCCTCCTCGCCCTCAAACAATTGATGACGCCTAACGCCCCAATTAAAATTGTCTGTGGATTCACCAGCTATACTGTCTTCATATTCCAAGAAATCGAAATCTTTGAAAACAGTAAAATCTGGTTGGCCGTCATCCCTACGTGAGCCGCTGCTTAAATCTCCTTGTGGTCCCGAAGTCTCTTCTGTAGATGAAGCAGCTGAAGACTGTCTTTCCATAAGATCAGAGGATTGACTGAATATCACCTAAATTTTTCGAAACAAAAAGACAAAATAGCATACAATTTTGATAGATACCTTAATATAACCGCAATTGTGAACATAAAAAGCTTTATTTAGCAGACATTTAGCTATAATTATTTCATTAATTATTGTTTTAAATTTGTTTTGCTTAGAAATACATAGAATAATAAAAGGCTTACGCTTTGTCTGGTGATTATTGATCCAGTTAGAAGCGTAGGACTTAAAGACTGGAAATTTCAGCATGCAAAAAGTAAATTATAAATTCAAAAAATTTTATAGAACCAGAGAAAATCTTTTGAAAAGAGAGTGATGAGACAGCCATATGCAATTTATAATGATTTGTTTTAAATTAAGAAACGTATAACAACAAAACTAATACGAGGATACTTTTTCTATTTATGAAGAATGACTGTCTGAACACTCTTTAAAAACTGTGTAATCTACAAGTTGCTAACTTGGTTGAAGTTGTCTCTACAGCAAGGGAGTTTATTGGCCAGTACTATATATTATGCAATGGGTTTAAACAAAATTAGAATTGGTATTCGATTACTATTTATATATGTATAATGTTCAACTACATTTGAGAAACTTCAATGTTTCACTGGAAATAAATGTGATCTTACTTGCAAATTGTTTTCTTATACCAAAATATACCATGACAATTCCCGTGATACTCACTTCGTATGAAATTGTGTGAGCTGCGTGCCGCATAATTAGCGGAGGCCCAATTAAAAATAATATCATACAGAAAACTTTAACGATTTATGTTTTCATAAATTAAATTGAAAAATGACTCTAAACAGTTAAGATGCCCTTAACTTTTTGGAGTTCCGTGTGGAGATTGAAATCTGCTTAACTTTTCCATATACTTAACTTTTGCACGTCTTAACTTCTACGAAGCTCTACTGTATTATGAATATATTTAGTGCTGAAAGCATACTCCAGATGATCTTAGCGGCAACCCCACCGCACATGGAATTTGATATGAATATAATACTTAGCATTATATACTACGAAATTGAGATCTTGCCTCGACAGAGTTATAACCAGTGTGTTATACTATAAGCCTGATATGATATGTTTGATTCAAAGACTGCTGACAAAAAAATATATTTTTAATTTGTAGCTCCTGGAGCAAGAAAAGGCAATCCTTTTTCATAAGTAAACTCACAATCCAGATGAAGGCAGGATATCGTGAAAATAAAAGTTATTTTAAACCGTTGTTTTTTTATATTTTCATCTATCCAACATACAAAATATTTCCTTGGCCGCAATATTAGAAGTGAGCTGATAGACCAATCTCTTACAATACAAAAATCAACTAAACATATACACACACATGTACGTATGTAGATATATTACATACTTAATAAACAGTTCCAAAGAGTGAAAAGTTATTGTTTTAGCAAAGTGATATTAAATAAATGCTGATTATTTTTAGCTAAATTGTGTCTGTTTTACATATAAATAATGTTTATTACCTTGGAGCATATGGAGTTTATGAAATCATCCTAAATTACCAAAATGTATGAACATATTAAGGAAGTAGGGCAGAGCCAAAAGGGAGGAAAATTTTTAAAACAAATGAATTTATTACTTTAAAAATGAGTTTTTTACGTTTATAACGTTTATATGTATGATATATAAAAATAACCATGCAATTAAAAAATCAATAGGAACTGCTGTCTAATGTATAAAAATAATCATTAACGTACAAATCTGAATTCAAATATATTTACATATATGTAAATATTAATTTATATATACAACTATAATGCAGCAATACGAAACATAAACTTACCGAAGGTGATTTGGGTAGACCAACTCTTTGCCCACAAGTTGTGAGTAAATTAACCAAACACTCACGAACACGACTTTGACACATCCAAGGACGTTTCCATCCACTCAAAGGAGCCGTGTCAGCAGGCGATAAGCTGGCGCTACGTCTAGGAGAATTTGGTGTACCCACATTACTATTATTATTATGAGCTCCAGGCGCTTGCTGATGCAAGTGAGAGCCATTGCTGTAGGTATTGGAGCGCATTTGATTTTGTCCTGACTGATTTGTTATGGCAGTATTTGGATTTGAGGTACTGCCAGTAGGATTATCTTCTGTTTTCAACAAAATTCGACGTCCAATCAAGGGAGTCTGTGAGACATCGAAAGTAAATTCCATTGTGCGTCCGGCTAGTTCCTTTTTACAGAACATATCCGAATCCGGATATGTGCCATAGAAAGAGAACGAAAACCCAACGCTACCACCCTCACTGGGAGGTACCACTTGTAATGAGGAACTGCGTGTCACAATGAGTTTGAGTATTTTAAGTGAGTCCTTCCAATTAGCAGTCTAAAAATAACATTATTTTATACATATAAAAATATTGCAAATAAAATTCCAAATTTCTTGCCTCCAAATATTTCCCAATCGCTCTCAATAAATCGGCATTAATAGTCTGAGCCTGCGGAGGTGTCAAGTCCACATAATGCAGCATACAGTGTATTACATTCAGCACAGGCACCTGTATTTGTTGGGGTCCTTTTTCTAGAATTTCTATTAGAAATGCCAACATATGAAGACCCATATGTGCATAAGTGTCATGCAAATATTTCACCACACATTTGGTCCATTGGAAAGATTCTTTGCAGAACGTCTTACGACTATATAAAGTCATAACGGTACCGAGATTTTCTAATTTAGCTCCTAGTTCAGACGAAACTTGAGCTATATTTTCAGCGCTACGTATACAAATTTCATTAGCATCTTCATAGTGCAGCAACATATAAGGTAAAAGTGCTATAACATTCATGGGGAAAGCACAACTTTGTGTGGGATCGCATACTGGTAAACTGAGCAAAGGTGCGAACTGTGCAAGCAGAGTAATGGTCGGTTCGTACGTTGAAGTGTGCGTGCAGCCCTTTGAATTAAGAACAAAAATAGAATATTTATAAATTAAAAATAATTTCAAAGCACACGCACCTTTAACAATAAGGCATGCACTCCCGGATAACCAGCCCATTTCAATTGTTGCTGCAGTTTTTCTACTTTATCCCTGGCATCTGGTCTATCTAAAGGCAAACGATGCAATACTCTTGTTAACAGTCTCAATGCCAGTAAGAATTCATGTTCGTAGTCACTCTCCAATAATGATACAGACAACCAAAATAACTGAGCCAATATAGTCATTTTATCATCCTGAGTAGCCGTGTCACCCAACATTTTTAAGCTCTGGGCACTACGAGATCGCGATAATGCCGATACATTTACAATACCGAATTTAGCCATGTTGCGTTCGATGTCTATGCCAGTAGTTCGGTTGCGTAACTCAACTTGTTTGTCGCTTGGTGAATTTGTAGATTTTCTGGTGCAATACGAAACGGAATAACTCGTGCTACGAGCATGACTTTGTATTGAAAAATTCGGCGATTGTGGTGTCATGCCGGAAGGCGATTTTTTACCACCTGATAATATGGAATTCGGACCGCCATCTTTGTTATTAAGATTGGGAGTGCTCTTAAATATATCTTTCATCACATCCAGGGGCCTGAAGTCCGAATCCAAACTGTCAACAGCTGCTTCCAATGTAAGCAATAGTTCCGTCACATATCCCTGCATATCTTCACCCTGCTCTGCCACTGTTTCCACTAAACGTGACAGTATATCTGATAACATTCTAGAATTGATGGGTACATTAAGTGCTCTAAATATTTGCAGGCAACGACCTGCATAATGACGCGAGGAACACGAGAGTCCTAATTGTAAGGCAGTTTGGGCCCATCTTTCAGCAATACGCGCTTGAGGATAACTATCGGCAAATACTTTAACAATGTGTCGTAAGAAACAACTTAACTGCTCGGCCGATTTTATTGTCCATACTAAAAGAAAGTAGAATACTTCAATAACTCAACTAGAACATGGATTTTTTTAAATCCTGTAAATAAATCACTTTTCAATAATTAACTCACATCAAGTTTATGTATTTGGGACACAAAAATTTCATAATCCCCAAATTCCAACTTATAATAACCCGTTTAAATTGATTTGGTAATTGAAATAATCACTGGCGTGAAATTGTTTTTATGAGCATATGACTTCTAAAAAAAGTTTAATGTGCGATATGAATACTACAACCATCAAAATAGCATGAGTTCCTAGAAAGAGGCAGTTTGGAATTAAAAGAAATAAAACAAATACTTTGTTGCATGGTTTGAATGTATAAACAGAATATATGTAAAACAATGCGGTGAGTTCTTTTAGAAGTCTACGGGATGTGATAGCAACAATAGTGAGTGACATACTCCACATGGGGATGGTACTGTGTTCAATAACGCCGCCCAAGTTAAATAAAAAAGGAACGTGAAAAGTATTGGGGCAGTGTTAACAACACGAGTAAACATAAAAGAAGTTCTATTTCATCCAGTTTAGGGAACTTCTACTGGCTGAAATATTCGCACATAAACAAAGTGGAAGAAATTCAAAAAAGGGTTTTCAACATCGCATGTGAGGCCGGACGGATAACCAAACATCACTTATTCGCTGAAATGCCCATGTAATGGAATCCAGAATATACGCAAAAGAATATTGCAGATATTACAAACAGAGTGATCACACAATGCATTTCTTTTATAATTTTGTTTTATATGCTTTTTTCAATTTCTCTGTTTAGGGCGTCGTCCCTGAGTACAACATACAAAGCAAAAGATCTTAGTTATGTACATACCTTTTGCTGTAATATCCTCGTAATTCCATAGTGGTTGACATGAGTCTTGTGCAAGGAATTTCAACAGACTTTTGATAACGTGTGCTATTGGCATTGTTGGGCCAGGTTGTGGTGGTGCATTTTCGTCCGCAATTATTAGAGGAACTTCAGAATTTTCGGTGGTATTTGGATTAATTTGTAAATTTCCTGTATTAGCTATGGTTTGTGATTGCTGTTGTTGTTGCTGCTGCACCTGTTGTTGGGTCATTGATGCTAACGATGAAGGTGATGTTTGATTAATGGGTGGTGGTTGTTGCATATTAGTATGCACTTCTTGTTGTTGGCCATTTGATGATGTTAATGTTTGATGTTGTGGCAAATGCTGTTGTTGTTGTTGTTGTTGTTGGTTACTTAGAAGGACATGCTGGTAAGGAATTTGATTGTTTTGCATGGCGATTCCAGCATATTGTGTATAAATGGCTGTTGACGCAGCATTACCTACTGATATTTGAGAAGATGGTGCGGGGGTAGGAATAATGCAACAATTATTGTAAAGATAACTATCAAATTCTTGTTGAGATTCTGGAAAAAGAATTATATAAATTTAATGATTGCATATCAAGGTATATGTATATAATTATTAGGTTTTTTTGAGTAACATTTTTTTTAAACTAGTTTTTTAAGAATTCACTTTCAAAATTGTAACAAATTTCAATCTTACGAAATAAATTTGACAAAATTTTGTATATATTTCGCATATTCGCAACGAAAAGGATTCACAAGCAGAGAAAACTATACGAAAGTACCAACGAAAAATAAATTCAATTTGAAGATATAAAAACTTTAAGAAAACTAACGTTTAAGATAAACAACACTCTAAGAAAATTAATCTTGTAAGATATATGACGTTTTATGGAAAAGTATGTTTTAAGATGTAGTTTTCGATTACTATAAAATAATCGAGAACACTATCTGATCTCATATACTACATTTCTGAGGTTTTTAACTATATATACTTTCTTCGAAATATTTCGTTCATGATATCTCACGAGCGAAATAAACGATTTTGAACGGGCTTGCAGTGGTCGACGTAGTTTAAAAAAAAATTTATGTTTTAATTCGGTTTATCCATTAAAAAATGGTTTTAATTTACGTAATACTATGTAACAAATCATCATTTTTTTTTTAATAAGCATTTATTGTTAAATGCTTTAACTCGAAAATCTCTTATAATTTTATTTACCTGTAAAATTATTGTCAATGACAGGCAACGAGGGAACCGTCAAACCCAAATCCAGCTCTGTCGTTTCACTGTTTAACAATATGCGAGCAACTGTCAAATGGTCATTATGTTCAGCTAAAACAATCTATAAGATATAATGGCTTTATCTTAATACTTTATAAATAAAATATTCTCGTTAAACAAGTAAAATAAAAAGTACCTTAAGAAGTTGGTTAATTAGATTTTTAGCATTTTAATGAATTTTCATATGCGATTATATAAAACATGCGTTTATAACTTACCAACAAATTCATACATAATTGCTTGCAATGTTCACGTACTATGATGCGAGTATGATCCAGGCCCAAAAATAGTATGTGCAACATTAATGGCAAATGTAACGTCCAATCAACACCAGGTATTCCATCCACAACAATATCAGTTAGCAACATAACCGCAACGTTGCAACTAATTGAAAGAGATGAAAAGAAAATATTAAAAATGTATTAATTATTCAATACGTCAGTCTACTATAAACTTATATACATATTTATTTTACGCAATACAAAGAATTTATAAAAATGAATACTTTTAAAAAGAAATTTCTGTAGATATAAGCTCACTTAAACTTTTAAGCCCATCAAAGAAAAAAGTAAATATGATGAAATATTTTACCTGTTGTATGTATATTTAAAGATGAGAATATAAATACGTACCGATGAAAGCCGCTTATGGGCAAACTAACGTCTGGCAAGAATTCCGTAAGAGGTGCAAAATATCCACCATACTCAGGCATAGGCAAAGGATGCGGCGCTGTCGATGCTGATACTGTTTGGGCTGCATCAGACGAACGCAATTCGACATTTTCCACTTGACGTAGCTAAAAGGTGGGAAAATATTCTATTTTTAATTATATTGTGGTAAGAAAAGTGCACTAACGTTAAACAAGAGAATTTGTAATAATTATACCAGACTTGGCATTGAACAGTATGCGTGGGGAGATCAATAAGTTTATGGAAAATTTAAAATAAAGCTGTCTGGCTAATTACTATAGTATCAGTGTATATTGTTTTGGAATGGAGCTACTGTATTTTGATGATCTCAATTAATATCTGCAAGCCACTCATCCTTAATCTGAATTTAACAATAACATATATATCACACTTGACCAGCAGAACTTTTGCACATTTTCGTAGTCGTTAAACTTATTTTACTTGGACCGACACTCGGTGGCTGATATTGCATCAATAGTTCTTAGGTACTTTTTAAAGTAAATTTTTATTAAACTTACCTCAGGATCATTTATTAAAATGTCTTCTGGCCTGGGCAAAATTGAAGGGCCTGACGCCGCACGTATTTTGTCAGGACCACGCGGCGGCCGATTGTTTGTTGCCTGAGTAAATGCTCTTATACCGCTATCAGATTTACAAGTCCTGCAGAATTTTTGATTAAAAATTTATTTTTTTTTTTTTTTTTTTCAAAATGTAAAATTGTATTCTATGAAAATTTCTTTATTAGAATTGTAAGGGCCATTATAACAACTAGCATTGAAAGTATCTTATGCTCAAAAAAACAACTTTAGCTGAAGTAAATAATAAAGTAACTTATAACGATTTTGGTTATTATAACTTCCCAATATAACTAGTACAATATAATCTTCTTATGTGGCGTTTCCAGACCAGATAACAATCACTACTTTTAGGATCCTCTTTATTGCACTTTGACTACCCAATTTTAATGAAAATATATGTATATGTATTTGTTTTTGTTTTTGCTCCTAAAACTACAACACAAAATTTACTATATGACAATTCCATTGGTCTAGACCACCCATTAGTTTATCTCACAATTTTGGTAAAGTAATAATCTAAAGGTTTAAAACGAATATTACAACGGAAAGGATAAAGAGCCCTATAGCAATATCTATTATCCAACGAAAAATGTTACAACTTAAATAAAGTAAAATATGAATTTCAAACCACAAAATTTAAACTAAAGAGAGTTGAGTTGTACAGTAGCAGTACATATTAAAATGGTTAAAAACTATTTCTACTTACCCAGTTTTGATGGGGTCCTCACCACTGTGACGTTTTGTGTGTATGGTGCCCTTTTCAACTGTGAGATCTTGAATGCGTGAATCATTAATACCACCAACCGGTTGACCTTTAATACACAATTATAAAAGAATATTAAAAATTAATGCAGAGATTACGTAAGAAATCTTAGGTATATATTTTCTTGTATATTTTCAAGTATCTAACCGTCCACCAATATTAATGAAAGTTCAATGATTTAAAAGGTATTTTTAAATCAATTAAATCGATTTTTTTAGCAGAGCACTAAAGACTTGGCATACAAATTTTAAAAGTAGAATGTGTTAGGCAACAACTAAAGCTATAACATCCAATAGCCCTAATTAACAGAATAAATAGAATATGTGTGCATGTGTGCTGCAAAGATTTCCTTTAATTATACTGTGATCGAATTTTGACCAGCATACAATTCTATTAAAAGCCATCAATTAATAACTAGCCATTCATTTTTATAAATTTCTCAATTTATTGACTTTATGTGTTTACCAAAGAATTTCTTGGAACAAGTGAAGCGAAATCTCAATCATTTATAGCGGGTTATGTTACATAAACAAGCATGTAGATGTTTGAATTCATGAGGTCATATTTTGCTTGCAATCTGATTAAGTTTTTATTGGATTGAAATCCTTGGACAAACAAAAAGTACACACCTTCATAAGAAAACAATGTTTTTTTCTCAACCTCTGGTTTAGTTAAACAAGGGTAGGATTATTATAAACTTATTTTGTAACAATTTTAAATCCATTTAACTTTCATTGGCCAAGGTGTGCTATTATAGAGTATCTTCATTTCAGTTTGCCTACTAGTTGAATTAATAAAAATCAAGTTCTTTTTAACCCATCATTAATTTGTATTTTCTTTTTAGTTTTGTTTGCATATCAATTTCTATGCATCAACTAATCATAAACTCGCTTCATCGTATTAACTTCCTTTTTTCCAGATGATATGGTATTACAAATATTTGATTAAAATACCCTAAAGTACATTATTGAAAATGTGTGCTTTCATGCTGCTATTACAATTTGATAAATTGTTTTTTAACATGATTTTCATCTCATACCCAACAATATATAACCCAGAATGTTTTAGTTCTCATGTACATAGTGTTGTGGGCAATAACAACGCTGCTTGCAAATTTAGCAATTTATCACAAACGTTGCCTCACGACAAAATTTAATTTAGCCATTTATTTATATTTTGATTTTGTTATTTTTAGAGAATTTTACGTTAAAATAAATAATTTTAACAATACGAAATTCGAAGATTGTATCGCTTGGATGACATTTTTCCAACAATGGAATCTTCTAACGGACTAATTAATAATATTTATTCGAAATATTTTATCAAAATGAGTTTATTCCAATATTTTTGCAATTTTTAATAATTTTTAATATTTAATAATTTCAAATTATATAATGAATTATGAATATGGGTGTTTCCATGACGTCGTACGCGAGCGTCGTATAAAATATCAATATAAAATGAACTATTATTTTGAAACTAATCGTGAATTGTATCTGTAAATTACAATTGGTGCAAAGTTTTGAGCAACTTTTCGTTTGCAAGATAATTTCTAAAAAACAAGGCTTTAGCAAGTGACAAAAAAAACCTGACCCAATATTATAGTGTGGTTATTTTTAGACTCTAAGTCTTTGAAATGGTTTTAATTTAAAACAAAATTTATTTATAGTTTTTTGAGTGAATTTTGAACAAAGTCGCAAGTGACATTTTGCCTTAATTAATATTTCTATTTTTGTATTTTTAATTGTTTTTACTTTTACTTGGACCATCACTAAAAATGGAGTTGAATAAATTTTATGAATAAAAACTCACCATCTGCCGAATGGCTTGACGCCTTTCGCATGCTCGTCAAACGATAAAAAGGCGGTGTCTCAGTGCGCTCAATTAAACAATTGAGCGTCTCAACTGTTTGCAGTTCAGCCATTAGTTCATCAAGTAGGCGATCTGGGCAGGTGCGAGCCAAATAAAGAGCAACTCGCTTAGCCTATAATAATCAATGATAACAACAAACAATAACATTAATTTTAAAAAAAATTCTGTAAAATAAATTTCAGACGAAAATAAATGAAAACCAAATTACTTACGTATGGTAATAATTCGTTGGGTGACATACCGCTCATTATGACCAAATACCGCAAAATGACTTTTAAATTGTTTGGCCAAAATTGACACAGAGTTCCCCATAACTCTTCAATATCACGTGGATGCGTATCAGAAAACTTGAAAAAAAAATTTCACTTTCAAAATCATGTATAATTTTTTAGACAAAATAATTGTCGTATATAATCAATTTACCTTGGCTGTTATATAAAACAAATTATTTAGTATCATTTCAGTAGCTTCCGTGGAACCTGTACCTTCTCTGCGACCACGTGTGCCAGAGTCGGGAAAATACTAAACCCATAAATCAATAAAAATCAATGTTGAAAATTTTACAGATTATTACGTACAGGAAATGAAAAGTTTTACTATCACTATGTTGTTGGCGACTTACCATGATATACGATAGTGGCGTTGCTGGTGGCACAGTGGTTGCCACAAGTTCCATATTGTGCAGCCATGGCTGCAAGCATTGTAGCAACAGTGTACGTACATCTTCTCTTGCCGTTTGAAAACGATGAGTGATTTCTATGTAAACAAAGAAGATAAGGAAAATGATATTATTATTTGCTGAATATACAGAAATAATCAGATACAACTTATGAGGGCTTAAAACGATTTTCTTCGAATTGCCTATTTGAGGAATTAAAATTTTTGAAATATGATACAAAACTAAAATTAAAAACGTGGCATGACCACGCGTCACCATCATCACTGAATGCGCGATTTTAAGAATATTTAGTTTAGCTTCCAATTGCTCTAGGTCTCGTACGGTTGCTGGTACAAGCCGCCACAACGGTAAGTTTACCAAGATGTGGTCTGAGAAATGGCGAGTTATTGTGAGCAACACGAAATGGACTACTCGCATACTATCGCCGACAGCGATAGTAGATATTTTAGCAGATCTTTTTTATTGGACCAGAGAACTCAAATTTATTCATGACGATGCCAATAGTCCTCTAAGTAAAACATCTATGGCGGCCGTAAAAACGGGCTGTTCTGTTTAAATCTATATCCAACCCTGCCGGTTTGAAAATATACACTGAACAAATGGTAGCCAATTTGGCAGACACAGCTTCAACATTATGACCGCTCGGAAGAATCTATGACAGGTTTACCTTTTACTTAAAATCTTACCAATATATTTTTAATATGGTTCTATTTTTCACGCTGTCTACGTTGCGCATTAGGCCTAAATCTTTCTGAGATATTTTCCTCTAAAGAATTCCCCTTAGAAGTGGAATCTGGCGATAACTTTGAGCGAACGACACACACTTTTTGGACGCCAACATGATTTGTTTCTGACTTAGTACGTGCCATTGAAAGTCGAGCAATGAAATTTAAACTCTAATTTCAATTCATCTATCCGATAGATAATTCTGTGAGTGGGAAAGGCAGAAAATACCTCTGGCCCCTAATAAATTTTAAACCAAGGATTAGAAGTTCCGAAAAAGAAATATATATTTTTTTATAGATCATAATTTTTTCTTGTCATTTGTTTGTAACTTTTTATATGTATTTTGAAGTCTTGTTTGTCCTCTATGTAAATATGTTTCAAATTTTGAAATCAAGGCAAATAATATCGTATTTGTATCGATAACTTTTGTAAGGGAAAAGTCGATCTATTTTATATCACTATTCGCAACTATTATAAAAAATTATTTTTTTAATAGTTAAAAAAGTACCAGTTTGGAAATTTGTAATTTTTTTTTATATTAAAAGGAACTTAGGAATATTTTCATAAATAATGTATGTATATTTGGTGCGTCTTAACAAAATTAAATTTCATTAATTAGATATCCAAAATTCCAATGCCGATCCCTTATCACAACTAAAAGCGAAATATATTTTGTAAAATCTTTTTAAATTGAATGCAAATGTATGTGTATGTTTGTAAATATGGAGTAAAATATATTTAATTTTCAAACAAAACACTTAATGAAAAAAACCATAATGAAAAAAGGTTTTTGTTCAAAAGTGTCAATATACTTTCGATTTAAATTGTGCGTCTCCCTTTAAACGACAAAAACCACAAATGCAGGGTGCTTGATTTGTTTTGTTATCTTCTCCAGCGACCTCATGTTTACAATATAAAATTTCAAACGAAAATATTATTCTCTTTAGAAAAAGAGGCAACACGAATGTATTATTTCAAATATTTCTATTAAATCTTTTTTGTGTTAAAAGTATTGCATTTTATTTATTATTATTGATATAGTGAAATATAACTTGACATTAGATTGCTTTTGTTTCTGTTAATAGTTTACAACCAATTACTATTTTATACCGGCCTTTTATGAAAGATTGTACTCTTAACTTCTACAAATTATGATAATAAAGTAATTTTCTTACCGGAAAACATAGACATGGTTAATTCTGGACGCAATTGAGCCAGCTGTTTTGATAGAAATCTTTGTGAACGGCAATAAGCACTGCTTAGTAACACGTCCAGTGTGCCCACTTTGTCATCTTCTAAAAAGAAAAAGGAAAAAATTTATAATAATTAAAAATGTGCTTAAAAACACTGAACAATAGAAACATTCAAGAATAGTACACAAGTTCGCAACGATATGCATTAGCAGGAACGTCATTACCAGACATTCTGAAAACAAGCAAAACATTCGTAAAATAAGAAATAATTTCCTTGTAAAATTAATATACTGAGACACTTGTTTACTTGCGGTAAGTTGATGCAACACTGAACTCTAAATATGTTGTAAAATTGTATGGAATGAAAAACATGAAAAGAGAGCAACAGAAATATGTTGCTAACAATTTAAAGTTCTCTTTTAATTTATCCTACTGTTAATAAACACTTTTAAATCGAAGGCTAAAATTTAAATTTTGTCTTATTTAAAAACACAATTCCAATTAAATTTAACATGGAGCGTATGATCAATATTTGAAGCGTGAAAATGCTCATACAACTCGTCTCTGGGAGTAAACAAATTGATGTTAGAATATATTAGCAAACTTAAATCAAAGTAAATTTAATTTCACAAATAGGGCATGAAGACAAATAATCAAACGGCAACGGACTTAACCCATTAGAGGTCACTGTACTCAATTGAGTACAGTTTTGCTAGCAGCGAAGTTAAAACAAAAAAATTACAATCATTGTTCTGGTATTTTGTTTCACTAGAATATTATTAAGAGCTGCTGAAAAGAAATTTGTGTGTGGATTTTTATTTTATATGAAAAATCATCAATTTGATTTGGGTCCCAAAAGCGTGTGGAGCTAAGCCAGATATTTTAATAATATATAAACTTGTAATAATTTTTCTTTGCTCGTTTTGAGTTATTATCACAAAAAATATATCAGTCTATAGTACAGACAAAAAACACTGCTGTTTTTTTACAAGGTAATAAAACTAGAAACGTAAATATTGGACTGTACTCGCTTGAGTACAATGACAACATGCCTAAGTAAAAATTTATTTATTTTTATAATATGAAATTTATTTGTTGGGTGGTTAAGCAATGTCTATATGCATTTCATTGGCGCTCTTTACCAAATCGTCAGTAGACTTCAACCACAGTTTTGCAAAGTTTCAAACTTCTCAACTTATTAAAAGACTTCCAAAAACCATCTGAGAATTATGTTAAATAAATTAACCATAAAATTCACAAACAATTTCAAAAAAATCACATTATAATAAGTGTAGCAGGCTATGAAACTTATACAAACCAAACCCACCAAACAACTTTTATTCGATACGACTACTTTGGTAAGAAGCACCAATGAAATGCATATAGACATTGCTTAACCACCCAACAAATAAATTTCATATTATAAAATAATATTAATATTTATTATATAAAAAAGACCTCAAGCCGAAAAGGACATCGCAAATAAAACAAATTTATTCAAAAAGGTCTACAACAAAACATATTCAAATATATTTTTCTTTTTTTTTGAAATTATGCGCATATGATCTATTCGATTACTTGTACCGGGTGGCTGATGAAAGCCGCTACCAAAAAAAAATGTAATAACTTTTTTTCTATTTAATGAATGTGGTCCATTTTTTTTTTTAATTTGCAGATTGATTCTTAGATTTGACAAAAATGGATAACTGGGACACCGAAACAAGAATTTGGATTGTCAGCCGTTATCACGCACTGGAGTCCGTAGTTTCGGTTCAAAGAGAGTATAGGCGCACATTTGGCGGCAATCCTCCGAGCAGATGGAGCATAATGAGACTTGTAAACAATTTTGCCGAGCATGGGACAGTCCATCGAAACCCTTCAGTTCGAACGGAGGAAATAATCGCTGCTGTAGCTGCTGCGATACAACACAATCCAAGAGTTTCGACAAGAAGCATATCTGCTCAAATGGGTATAAGCAGACAGTCATTACAGTCTATTATGCACAAAGATTTGGACTTTTCCAATATAAAATTCAAATGGCCAACAAACTGAACGCTGCAGACTTGCCGATTCGCTTTGAATTTTGCCAGAAGATGCTTCAAATGGTGGAAGAGGATGGAAACATGTTGAACTGTCTTTTCATGTCTGACGAGGCCCATTTCGATTTGAACGGCAACATAAACAAACAAAATTGTCGAATATGGAGTGCTTCCAACCCACAGACACTCCATGAGACGCAATTGCATCCACTTCGTGTCACAGTGTGGTGTGCAATTTCATCACGCTGCATTGTCGGGCCCTACTTCTTCGAAGAAAACGGTCACCCCGTTACGGTTACTGGCGACCGTTACTTGAGCATGTTGAGAGAGTTTTTCTATCCAGAATTACGCCGAAAGAGAATTCCTTTTAACTCTGTGTGGTTTCAGCAAGATGGTGCACCTCCTCACATAGGCCAACCTGTTATGACGGAATAAGCTGATATCCAGAAACTCCACATTCCGTTGGCCACCCAGGTCGCCTGACCTTACTGCACCTGACTTTTTCTTGTGGGGTTATTGCAAACAGGAAGTTTACAAAGCAAAACCAACAAATTTGAATGAACTAAAGCAATCCATTCGAGCAACAATTGCGGCTATTCCTGTCTCAACTCTCCAAGCAGTAATGAACAACTTTTTGCTAAGATGCCGCACATGCATCAACGAGCAACTATATTTAATAAAATTGAATGCGCTTTAACATGAATAAAAGAAAAATGTATTCCATACAATGAAAAAAAAGTTATTTGAGTTTCTTAATGTAGCAATATTCATCAGCCACACCCTGTACTTAATCGTCTATTCACACTTTTAGAAAACTTAAAATCATTTAGATGTGGAATTTAGCAATCTAAAATCACTGTGCTGTTTAAAAAGGATAGTTTTCAAAAGACTTCTATATCACACGTTTGATTTTATTATTGCAAAAATTTTAGCTGATTTCTTTCAATAAAAAATTTGATAATTTTATTTTCTGTATGAAAATTACTAATTTCCAAAGCGCTATAAAACAATATTACAACAAAAGTTTACTATTTTTATCGATAATTTGTTAGCATGACCTTTAATGCATGTCTTGTTATCAACATTTGAACTGTTTAAACTTTAAAGTTTAAATTTCAATTTAGCATTGACTATAAGTAATTGAAAATAAATAACAGTTTGACAAGACATGAAATGCCGCGTCATGTTATAAATAACAAAACAATTACAGAAGCGCCAATAGTGTACAAATCTATAAAACGCTAACAACGGAAGCGGAAATGCATGTAAATAAGCAATTCAAGGTCTACAATTATTGAATTTAATATAAAGGAATTTTCAATACTTTATCAAATGCTAAATGTATGTAGCAGGTTTTAAAGAGATATTTGAAAACAATTTTCATTAATGTATGATAGGGAGAAAGAGAGAGAGAGAGAGAGAGGGAGGGAGGGGCAACTAATAATTGAGTTATTTATTGCAAAAAATGATGGCAAAAACGCGTAAACAATGTCTTCTTGTAGGGAATTTCTATTATTCCAAATGTATTATATGTGTTAACACAGACACACACACACACGCACACATGTTACCTGCTGGTATTTTATAGTAAAGTTCATTCATAACATATTAAACTTTTATGAATGAAAGCTGTTTCAAGCAAATAATATTTGCTTTCTAACTTTTCTTTTTTTCTTGTAGGCAAACATGCGCAAGTACGATTAGCAACTCTTTAAGAGACCCATTATTTGCATTTTTTTCTTTGCTGCGTTTGAATTTAAGAGAATTATCCTGTTGCATGTTATTTGCCATTTGGGAAACAATTGGATATTGAAATATATTTTATTTGTCTTCTTTGCTTTCCCACAAACGTCCTTAAAAGTAACATTCACTTGTAGAATTCTTTTAGTCTTTGGCGCGATTTCCGGTTGTTAACATACAATACAAGAGAAAGCGAAAGTTTGCTACAATATGTGAATTAAAAATTAATAAAAACCCATTTCGAATGGATATTAAAATTAAAACAACAAGTCATTTATGGCAGTTAGTATGTGTTGCGGTGTATCTATAACTCGCAAAATAATAATAAATGTTTAAGAAAATTTAAGAAAAATAATTATATAATTATATTGAAGATTCAGAAAAAATTAATTATTAACAATATGCTCTAATATTTTTAAGCTTAAGGTCTCTTAATTTTTATTAAATTATAAATTGTTTTTCAATATTTCGCCAGTCCTTTGAGTGACTTCTTCAGGAAATTAATTTTTCATTTGATGTGAAAAAGAAAATGTTTCATAAACAAAATTTTTTCACATCAAATAAAAAATCAATTTCCTGAAGAAGTCACACAAAGGACTGACGAAATATTGAAAAACTATTTATAATTTAATAAAAATTAAGAGACCTTAAGCTTAAAAATATTGGTGCATATTAATAATCAAAAAGATATAAAAAACTAAAAGAATTATAATGAATTATTAATAATAAAAAAAGGCAAACAAATAAATTACAGCATGTTCGTATATTTTCAGTTTATGATATTGTAGTTGACAGTAATTTTTAGTTTTTCAGTTTTACTTTTTATTTAATTTTTTTTTTTTAAGAAAATGCTGTTTCATATATTGAATACAAAATTTTTCAAAAATTAATAATTATAAAAGAGTATATGTGTGTATGTATGCGTATTACAAAAATTAACAAAATATTTGTACCTGCATCAATTACTTCAATAAACAAAAACAAAAAAACTAAAACTTATTGCAAATCATTTCTAAATAAGAAAAAATAGTCAGTCATCTTCATCTGTGAAAATTGGCAAAATTTCGCATGCAATTTTTAGAACTGACGGGAGTTCGATTTGCATAATTGATTTTCCACGGAATTGCCAAATATTGTGTATTGAAAATACAGATGAAATTCGCACAAATTCGCAGGAATTGTTGCACAGCCACAATGTCTTACAAAAAACATCTTTGAGCAAAAAAAGTATATATAAATATTGAAAAAAAAACCAAACTCAAAACCAGAAAGAATACTCAAGCTAATGGAAGATTTGCAAGTGAATAATACATAAATTATATGAAAAATTAATCAGAAAAATTAACTTTTCAATTGCTACTTTTTGACCATAATGGGATTGTGGTCTTACCAAATAAAATGGCAAATTGAACAAATTATAAAATATCATTTTAGTTTTTTTTTTTTTTTGTGTAAAACTGAATTTTGATTATATACAGGGCGGGCGGCCGTTTTTGGTTATTTTTAACCAAAATCGTTTGTTTATTTTTTCAATGTGGAGATGTGAAAATAAAACTTTCCAGAAACTTTTTTAATTTGTACAATTCCAACACAGTTGAGCTGCAACAGAAACTATTAACAATAACATGGCAGGCGACAGAATTCTGCATACAATTTTGAATTAAATATTCATATATGAATTGCGAAGCTCAAAATCGAATTAATGGCCGTTGATCTCCAACAACAATTATATTTTTTATTAAACTCTTTATAAATCAGCTAGTTCTTTCACTCTCCTTTTTGTTGTATAAATTTGAAACTCTAAGTGTGTTTAAATTTAATGCTGTTTTATTACCTCAAATGCTAAGTTTTTCGCATTAATTTCTCGTGTTTTTATCACACATTTCTAAAAGTTTTATTATCATACGTAACAATTAATTTTAGGAGTTTTATAACTTCGTGGTAAAAAATGTTGTGAATAGAACCGTTACAATGATTTGTAACAAAATTCCAATTCGTAAAATAATTTTTTTGTGAGATTTTGGGAAAAAAGGATCAGCACATAATTAAAGTTAAAGAGTTTGAAAAACAACAATTCCCCAAAATATGTGCTTGTGCAAAATAAAACAACAACTTATGTTGTCAACACTCTAAGCAAATTGTTTTTGTATTAAAACAATTATTAGTTGTTGGTCCTTATTTCTTGTACAACAACAATTTGAGTCGGAAAAAAACCAACCAGTTGTAGAATAAAACGCAAGAAAATAAAAAAGGAAAAGTGATCAGTGAGTTATTGTTGTGACTTTGATATTTGGTTTCAAAACTTCTCACTTCGTAAAGTGGAAGTTTGAAATAAATATCTTTAGTTATTCTAAGAAAAGGTGGATAAAGGTTCCCTAAAGGTTCCCTGATGATCTGTATTAGCCCCAGTGAAATGCGCATGGGAACTAGCTGAAACCCCTCAATTGATCACTTTGAATTTTTTAGTACGCTTTTGGGAAAAACAAGAATCAGCACATAATTAAAATTAAAGAGTTTAAGAAACGACAGACAATTCCCCAAATTTTTTACTTTTTACGTTTAAAGGAAAAATATTTTGTAGGAATAATGCTTGAATAAATAACAAACGTTTACACTTAATTTTAATTTGATTCTACTATTTTTCAAAATTTAATAAAGTCATCGTATTAACTGTTTTCAAACAGCTCCTAAGCGCATTTCGGTGGAGTTAAAGCACACATTTAGAAAACAAAATAGGCGCTGGTTTGAACTTTACTCCAAACAACAAACTAAATACCCTTGAAATTTCGTTTAAGCATTTTCATTAAAACTAACTACGCATCAAAGTGTTTATATAATAACAGATACTCAATAAAACACAAAAAATATGTGTTAGTAAAATTGATTTTAAAAAATAGTTTGAAACAAAAACATGAATCTGTTGAGTTGGAGCGACGAACAGCAAGCAACACAATATGAAAAAATAAAATTAATTGAAAAGTCTCATGCAACAGCGCATCATCAAAAGACACAATATACAAACAATCAACGTTATAAAGACTCTTTAAATACTTTAAGTGAATTATCAAATCGAAATAATTTATTAGTGACGAAAACAGTGGATGCTAAAAACTTTACAACGAAAGAAAACGAGAATGAAGTGTTCGTAATTAAAGCAAACAATCGCATTAATACAACAGAGCAAACAAATCAATTATTTCAAGAGAAATTGACATCAATAATTAAAGAATACTACAGCTACGGCCAACAATTGAAAACGTCACAAAATATACAGAATCCTCTTTACAAACAGTTGCATCAGCAATTCCTCGTACATCAGTGGTCCCCGCAATTTACTGTTGATGTTAATTTAAGGCCACATAATCTTAATAATAAAGTTAATATTAATAAACACGGCTCCATTACAAGCACTCAATTATCGTGCCAGCAACACTTGTCAATGGCAAATAACAACAACAACCACAACCACAACAACAACAACATAATGACGACAACAAACAACATAATACCACCCTGGGGAGCACCCATAATAAGCACATCGGATGTTACTACCAAGTACACGGGCACTACTACCTCTCCTACAACAAATGCGTACGAAATTATAACTACTGGCGGTATCTTCGACGCAACTCTTTCAAACAGCCACAACAATAATAATTTAATCAATTCGCTAAAGCATCTCAATAATACAACAAACAACAGCACTAGCAACGGCCTGGAAGCGAAAGATAGTGATATGTTACGAACGATAGAATACATTGGAACGGTCTTGAGTTTTTACTACGTTCCTATTATTGTCTGCACCGGTTCCATTGGCAACATACTATCCGTTTTTGTCTTCTTCAACACGAAATTGTGCAAACTTTCGTCCAGTTACTATTTAGCCGCGTTGGCTGTAAGTGACACTTGCTTTTTGTTGGGACTTTTTGCCCAGTGGTTGAATTTTATCGATATTGAAATCTACAATCGCGAATACTTTTGCCAGTTCTTTACGTTCTTCAGCAATTTAGCCTGCTTCTGTTCAGTCTGGTTCGTGGTGGCCTTTACAGTGGAACGTTTTATAGCTGTCATGTATCCCTTGCAACGACAGACAATGTGCACGGTGAGAAGAGCCAAAATGGTATTAGTTGGTCTAACAATAGTGGGTTGTCTGCATTGCATACCATTTTGGGTTTACTCAACCCCGGTGTATTCGTCCAAGCTGGAAACGACAATATGTGATATTAAAAGTGAATATAAAGTAAGTCGATGCTCTGTAATTAATTCGTTCCCCAAACATACGAAATTTTATTTAAAAAACATTATCACAAACATATTTGTGATCAGAAACAAGTCGTACTTTGAAAAATAGAAGTATTTGTTTAACGCTTTTCTGCATTTAAGCATAAACGTTATAAAATTATTAATATTTATATAGGCTAATTGTTCTAATTTAGTTAAAATCTCAGAAAGACATGATGATAAATATTCCTAGGCCCACAGGAAAGTCAACATCAGTTTTATTCAACTTACACAGCAGAGCAGAACAGCTGTTTTCGAAAGTCGCTACACTTTCATCTTCAGTGCTCATGTGTATATTGTGTTTGTCACCACTGTTTAGGTGGCTTAATTGAATGTGATAACAGTTCGTATTTACACAAATTTTATTGTGAAAAAGAATCCGAGAATTGTATCAAGCTGAATTATTTCATACAATATTTCCCATATTTTTTATTTTGATCCTAATTATTGCTAAATTTTCAAAGGAAAAAACAATCATGAGGATATATCGGAGAGCTAATTCAAGCACATCATTTTGATCCTTTTCCACAATATTTTCAGAAAATCATATCCTTTTAAAATTTTTGATTTTTAATATATTTGCCAGAAATATTTGTCGTAATCTGTAGCTCGTTTCTTAAGCTGATGTGAGAATATATTCTTTTTTTTTTTTGGTACTTTTTTTTCAGAAACGAGGCAGTGATTTTTTGATTTTTTTAACAATAATTCTTTCTTTCATTTTTTGCCTATAGAAAATTTTATAATTCACATATTTTAGGATAAACTAAAGTATTTTTATTTATTTTTTCATTAATGGACAATGCTTCGGAATAAAAGGTTTGAAACTAAAGATAAAATTGCTTTTCATAAACAATTACTACGACAAAAAGGAAACTACAAACTAGGAATAGACAATTTCTAACAAAAATGAGTTTAAAAATAAATCAAATAACAAATGTTGGCTTCACAAAAAAAAAATATAATAAAAAGGAATATTTATCATCATGTCTTTCTGAGATTTCATTCGAAAAAAAAAACGTTCACATATACTTAAGTGTAAAATTCAAACCATAAAAGTTTGACTTAATGTATAATGGAACAAAAAATTCAGAAAAATAGGACATGAAGAAAATAATCAAATGGTAACACAGGTATCATAACACACAAGTGTTAACATCAGCTTGATACAGTTCTCGGATTCTTTTTCACAATAAAATTTGTGTAAATTCGAACTGTTATCACATTCAATTAAGCCACCTAAACAGTGGTGATAAACACAATATACACATGAGCACTGAAGATGAAAGTGTAGCGACTTTCGAAAACAGCTGTTCTGCTCTGCTGTGTAAGTTGAATAAAACTGATGTTGACTTCCTTTGTGCCTAGGAATATTTATCATCATGTCTTTCTGAGATTTTAACTAAGTTAGAACAATTTAGCCTATATATATATATATATTAATATAGTAAAAAGAAACATCAGATAATGAAATTATTTCTGACAAAAAAAGAAATGTGAGATAACAATTACTTTCAGAATACGGCATTTATATCTGAAATTTGCCGCCGATATTTTACTTATTAAGTTTTAATTTTTTTCGCGCAAATAGAAATATTTTTGCAGGTTAAATTACTGAGTTGAGAATTATTTAAGAAACTCAAGTTCAAACCTGGCATCGGAGAACAATTTTGCGAACTTGTTGAGATTCTAATTTGATTAATATTGATTTCTTTTCTGGAAAAATGCAACATTTCTTACACTTTATAATAGAAAATGCCAACATTCTGTTATTTGTAAACACAAAATTCGTTAGAAATTAATCCAACATCTCTTGCGAAAAATAGTCTTTGTTTTAGAACAACTCCTCGAAACTGTAACTTATTGGAAAAGAAATGATAAAATGTTGCATGTTTTCTAGAATAGAAAACTTCATTAGAGTGGAATATTTTGCATATTTTTATATCGGGTGAAAAGTGATTTCGAGACCATCATCATCATCATCGCTTTCTTTTCAATGTTTCCGATTTTTCCGCTTTTAAAGCTGGCTTTAGTCCGAAGGAATATCAACTATTTAATGAGTGCTTTTCAAGAAAATTGAGTAGGAGAAGTTGTTATATTAATATTAAAAATAATTTACTTTTGGTTACTACGACTTTCACAAACGCTGATTATCAATATTCCACGTACTCCATTTTCTCTGTTTCTTTTCCCAGAGGCATCGGCTACTGTTACCCAAAGCTTTTTCTTATTATTTATGTCCGAGTAATTGAATTTAAATGACAGAATGATGAAGTATTGAATACAAGACTACAAAGCCTTAGACACCGATTTCGACTCCAACTGAATAAGGTGTCGAAAAAAATTAATTTTCAATACCAATTTTTTCCATAACAACTGAGGGAAATTGCATATAAATTTTTTTTTTTTTAATAAAATTATCAAAGTTTATTGATATAATAAATTTTATGTATTAATAACATCTAATAAAAAAAATACTTTATTTGAGATGTTTTAATTTTAACCTGAGCTCAATATGTTTATCGGCATCCATATCATCGATATGTCTTTTTGAATATAATATTGGCAATATTTTTTTGAAAAATATATTATCGTTACTTTTTAACCAACCTCGTAGATAGCCAATTCCGCTGGGAACGAATTGCGCAAGTAACTCGTAGCAACAGTGATTTCATATTAGGTAGAAGAGTGGGGTTGTTATATATTATGTCCAAGAAACGATGATTTTGTTTGTAATAATAAATATCCAAGACTGTCAGTTATAATATAATAAAACATATTCAATCTAATCACAATTTCATGGCCATAAACAGTAAATATTTTTGAAAGAATTATATAGAAAAAGATGTACTAACGTATTAAATCGAAAGTAATTCAAGCATTAAATTCATCTTAAAATTTAATTCTCATCGTAAATGTAATTGCGTTAATGGGAAAATTCTTCATCACTTAAATTTGTGTGCAATAAAGTCAAGATTTTAATTGCCATAAAAATTAACAAATTAAAATTCCTGTGATGTGATGACAGACAGATTTTTAGTGCTAGAGGATGGGTTTTCATGACACTTAAAAGATGTAAAAGAGGAAACTAAAATATCTTGTGGCCCTTCGGATTGTAGCAAAGTTTCAGTTGAAGTGTTTTGAAAGTGAATATTTTAGCTTGATTTCCAAATTAATTTTGAATGAAGTGTTTTTATGAGAAATTCATATTTTTATTTTTTATTTTATTTAAAAAAATTTTTTAAATTATTGAGATATATCTACTGAATATTTACTACCCCTTTAAAATATGTAAAACTGATCAAAAACCGCAGATCCGTTCTGGTAGTATGATGATGGTTTTTTATCATAAAAGTTCTTCATTAAAATTGTTAATAAATTAACTATTTGACATACTGTCATTGTACTATTGTAATATGAAATTTATTTGTTGGGTGGTTAAGCAATGTCTATATGCATTTCATTGGCGCTTTTTACCAAATCGTCAGTAGACTTCAACCGCAGTTTTGAAAAGTTTCAAACTTCTCAACTTATTAAAAGACTTTTATAAACCATCTGAGAATTGTGTTAATAAATTAACTATACAAATTCACAAATGATTTTTATAGTTAATTTATTAACATAATTCTCAGATGGTTTTTGGAAGTCTTTTAATAAGTTGAGAAGTTTGAAACTTTTCAAAACTGCGGTTGAAGTCTACTGACGATTTGGTAAAAAGCGCCAATGAAATCCATATAGATAGACATTGCTTAACCACGCAAAAAATAAATTTCATATGTTCTTAATTAAAAAATAATTTGCATATTCAAGTATTAAACTGAAATGGTGTGTTAAATTAAAAATAGTTTACAGAAATATTTATTAAGCCTTAATTTTATAAACCACGCCAACAAAAGAATTTAATATGGAGATCGATAACAAAATTTCAATATATTTTTATTTTTAGAATTATTAAACTTTTGAACGGAGGAAAAATGCCCTATAGAAATTACCCACTCTCCTTTAAATTATTTCTTAAGAACTATCCGCTTAAAATCATTGAAATAAATTATATTCGATTTTAAATCTGACTTCGAGTGCCATAATAAACTGCAAAATCCACCGCAAAGACCACTGCTATCTGTGAAAGTGTGCAGTAGAATCCAAAGACGTCTGCCAGGCCTTTTTTTTGCATAAACAGATTGATCTGGACACCAACGCCGTGTGATTTCAATAGAATGGCCCCATGTGCGACATTGGATATTGTGCAAGAGCGATTAAAGGGCATTTAATCTCAAGTGAATTAGACCCTGTTACAATTTGTCTTGTGCAGTTTTCTCAAGTCGCAGGTGTACGCGAAAAGCCACATACCTCAGCAGTCTTCAAAAGTAATATAATCCATGAGATCGGTCGACTTCAGCCCGATTTAAGCATCAGAGTCATAAAAAAATTAACATTTCGGATGCGCTCCACCTGGAGAAGCAGTGGCGAAAGTTTATTCCATGTTATGTTATATTCCACTTTGTTTTATTTAAATTTAAGGATAGGAAGCGTTTTATGAAAGACCCTTTACTTATCTACACATTTCTTTGGCCGTAAGTAACTGGACTAATAACAAAACACCAAAACAAAAATTAGTAGAAAGTTAGATTTGTAAAGAATCCTCAAGCTTTTTTATCTTTTTTTTATTAATTTTTTTTTTTTTTTTTTTGTTCCTTAACAAGTAAATTCTTTGCTGGGACAACATGCTCGTTTTAATTAATTTAGCTATTTGCCATTTAATATTGTTTTAATAAATATGCTGACACTCTTAATTAACTTAATTAATTATTAATTAACCGTTTACAAAGAAAACGGTAAAACATGAATAATTGAAAGAGTAGAGTTTTGCAAATTGCGGTCAGAAACCTTTTTAATAATATTATTCTGCTTATTGAGATTATATTGAAAAAATAAATTATAATTTCTTTTAATAACCGAAAATTCATCTATTTAATAAAAAAATTGTTATTTTAGGACTACATAACGATGCTTAATTATTGGGATACAATTATAGTATTTGCTGTGCCCTTTACAACGATTGCTGTGTTGAACACATTCACTGGATGTACGGTTTGGAAATTCGGCACAGTCAGAAGAACATTAACCATGCAAAAGATGTAAGTATTTGTTAACAAGCAGAACACAACACGTATTTTTTTTAGAAGAAATAAACACTGCACACACAAACTGCTAAATAATTAGGGTTTTTAAGGGAACATAGAAAAGGATAACCAGCAATTTTTTTTATAAGAATTTAAGAATGTAAATAAATGAAATAAATTAAAAGCAAATATATGAAGCATATCATTATAATATCAGGGTAAAGATGGAATAAAGTTTCGCCCAAAGGCTGTCGAAGTAACATGTTCTTTTAAAATTGGCTAGGGATAAAAAGTAGTCGAGCATTTTGGAATACATAATTAATGGATGAACAAATCCATTGCAAGCTGAAGCTGCCTTCTCAAAAAAGGTCGCAGGAAAGTCATAAGTTTAGAGTAAAACATCAAATTTTATACAAAAACGTTAACAATTCTTTTATTTAAAGCCAACTTAAAAAATTACTGGCGTATTCATAGAAAATAATTTGGTGTAACATTTATGTCGACAGAACGATATCGAGTGGCTTCGTAGGCCACAAGCAGTAAATCAAAATTTTTTATGAAAAATATATCTCAAAAAGACTTCCAGTCTACAATTTTTTCTATGAATATGGCAATTAGTATTTTAAATTGGCAAAAGCTTTTTAATGTGTATTTGATAGACTTCTGCATAGAGGACCGAAAGATAAGAAACGTCGAAATGAAAAACCAAAGCCGCTAGATATCGTTACTTAAATTTATACCCTTTAAAAGAAATAAACCTATTCGCTAATTTTATCACAGAATTGTATCAAAGAATTGTTTTTAGTGATGAAGTTCATTTCTGCTTCAATGCAGAGCAAACAAAATACTGAAGCCATTAACGAATTACTAATCCATCCATTAACCTTTTAGTGCTGTTTACACACTGGCGCTACCATCCGTTCTAATTTCTTTCGAAATGAGCGGGAACCTGCCGTTGCAGTGAATGGTAAGAGCTATTGAGTTATGCTGAGCGCACTTTTATTTGCAACAATTATTCATCAACGGCATTTGGCTTCAAAAAGACTGCAACAACTGGCCATATGCTGGGCCCAACAATCGACTTGTAGCAAATTAAATTTGGCAACAACTTTATTTCCAGAAAAAAACTTAATTTCCTTTTCACTATCTTCTTTGTTCATGTGGGTAAATGCCTCGGGATTACTTTTAATAGGGCAATCTTGAGGCATTGGCATATGCCACGAAACCAACAACTACTCTTGAAGCATTGGAAGCAAATATTTAAGCCTACAGTCCCAGAGAGCAATAATCACTTTTGCCAACGGATTTCATTTGGTATTTTGTCTGTTCAGAAAACGGAATGATATAATTTTTAGTATCATGGACGGTTAAATATTAACAAACAGTTGAAAAAATATACAAATTGACTTGAATTAAAAATAAGAAATATAATAAACCATTTATTTAAAATTTTACTAAATAAATACTGACAAAAGTTTGAAAGTACCAAGAGAAAAACGCTCATTTCATTTATCGCAGCTGATAAACCAAACTTGATAGTTGCTGTTACAAAAAACCGTCTTAAATTTCAACTAGAAGATTTTAAAATATTTTAGAAATATTTTCCCCTTGTTTGACCATCCGAATGTCTTCAGTATTTCGGTACACTTCCGGTGTTTCCATGAATTTGCTATTGAAATTTTTAGGGTTTCGAAACTAAATTGAACTTTTCTTTTTTATTGAATAGTCAAGTCGAATGTCTTGCAGATAGATTCATGCAATTAAATAAACAACGGTATTGCTGATTTCCGTTATTTGGCATGGTCATATATGCACCCACACACTCAATAACATGCAAACATAAATCCACACACACACACACACACACACACACACAGATAACCATATATGTATATTTCAATCCACTACTGCAGCGTTGTGAAAAATAAATCCATAAACTTTCATATTCAACTTTCTAAAAATGTAAAATCAACCAAAAATCGTATAACTTTTGGTAGCAGATATTGATACTTTTTTGTTAACACGTTTTTATTTATCATTATAAATAAAACGTTCATCATTTTCAATTTCAATGTAACATGAAAAATAGTTCTAATCAGCGATTAAGGGCCAAAATCGTAGTATTAACATGAATTTGTTGTGGCTTATATTCAGAGAAATTTCCATTCCACGTGCAGTGGCACTGCTGACAAAAATAATAAAAATACATCAGTATGTTTTCAACTACAGAATACTACACAGAAGCAACAACTATCTCACAAAAAAACAAACTATTTATATTCAATTGCTGAAAACTAATTTAAAATATGAAACGGTTCATATAAAATTCTGATTCCGTTTTAAGTCATTGATATTTCAAATATATTGAACTATTGATAAAAGCACAACTTGTTCATATCTGACATGGTTTCATTCGAATATGCTCCTTTAAAAAAAAAAAAAGAAACTACAATTTGCCAAAGCGTTTTATGACATTCACAAACTTTTCAAGGAAAACACAACATTTAACAATACATTCGCGGGAAACTTCATCAGCAGCCACAGTAGCAGCACTTGCAAATGCAGGATGTGCAAAAACAGCAACAAATATATCTCAACAACAAGAAATTTCAACATATTGTGTAACCGGTTCATCATTGAAAGGACAAAAGCCAGCAACATCTTGTTTAAATCTAACACACGCGAATGGTCAACATAATCATCACAATAACCAACATCCCCACAAACTGCATCATCCACATCAGCCAGACAGCCAGCACATGCATTCATATCCAAATCGTGCAACCATCATCAAACAATCCCCCAGTGGTAACAGAGATTATGCTGACATCTTCTCAAGAAAATCAAGTAAGTTGACATATTACTTTTTGCTAGATATCTGTGTGACTCTAGTGGCATTTTGCTATTCTTTTCTTTTTAATATTAGAACTGTTTACACTAGCGAGCAAAAGAGGTAATTAATGGGGAAATCAATATCAATTTAATTTCAAGTCATGCAGCAGGGTAGAACAGCGCTGTTTTCGAAAACCACTACACTAATGTGCAAATTGCATATGAGAACTGCTTCAATACTAAACTCAGTACGAAATCCCCTTGACAGTGGATATAGTTTTCTTGAATTTCTTGTTGATTCCTCTCTTAATCCTTGGATTATTTATCATGTCATTCGAACACTAGCCTATTAATTATAATTCAATCTATGACTTTTATTTTTTCTTTCACTTTTCAGATGATTGAAATTAAACAGAAAACTAATAATAGTCTTATAATAATAGTATTTTCTGTCGAAAAGTTGAGATTTTTAATTAATGAGATTATATTGAACAAAATTGTAGACAATTTGAATATGGACGTGCGCGTGTTTTCTTTTCTTTTTTTTTAACTTGTGTGATAAAGTATCACATCAAAAGGATCTTTTAAATGACAAAATTAACAATTGCCTCGACAGATATGATTTCAGAAACAGAGCAAATTTTTGTTAACATTTACTTAGTAATTATTTTTTGTATTTTATTCGACCTTGTTTTTTACTTAAATTCTTCTTATAATTATTCTTCAGGCTCTAGGTCTAGGACTCGAAAATAAAACTCTTGTTATGTTTTATCTCGTTATATTTATAAGTATTTTATTATTTCGATATTTCGAACACTTTCGGTGTTCTTCTTCGGGAAAAACTGAAAAAACAATTTTGTTGTTACAACATTTAGTATCACAAAAATATAATTTGATTTTAATTAACTAAAGAGTTAAATACTTAGTATTCACATTGTTCTCGTATACTACACTCCTGGTTAATTGATTATACCTTTTTCTTGATATTCTATGGGTAGAACAAAAATTTTCAATAAAGCTGCGGGCACATTAGGGCAAATATATGACCAAATAAGCGTAAATACTAAATGCTAGTGAAAGATATTCTAATTCAGATAAGTGTTTGTTGAGTTAATCAGCTTCCAATTTTATTGGATTCTACGCCATTGACTAGTTGTTATGATGAAACCGTTTTGCATGTGACCAAGTTTGCCAAGTGTGACCGCAAATTAAGAAAGGCGAGTTCAAAAGTAAATCAAATATATTTTGAACTTAAAGTGGAATGAAATTTTTGGCATAATTTTGTCGAAAGATTCATAAATGATTCTTTTTTCGATTGATTATGCACACTTTACATTTTGAATTTTTTTTTTGTAAACTGTGGGCCGTACGCCAATCAAATTTATTAGCTTTTTATGCACACTTTGTTAAAATGGTTAAAAACTAAATATTAAATGGAGCGAAAAGATCTAAAATTGGTGCAGTTGTCGTTAAATCATTCGTGAGTTCCATCGGCCGAGACATCAGACAAAACCTCAAAAACGTGTTCAAATACATGAAGGACAATCAAATGTATAGAAAATTTCATAAGAAAAGTTGTAACAGTTTTACTGCCTGCGAAATTGCGTCGATTTCAAATAATTCAGTAAAAAATATTAGATTGGAAAATAGTGCAAATGGAAGCATCTCATTGAGCCGTCATAAGCTAGGGAAGTGAATAAATAATCGATTTTTGTTTTAATCGATTATTTCTTTCTTACTATCGATTTTTTGTAATCGATTTTATTAATTGTAAAAATCGATTTTTAATGAATCGATTACATGAATTACGCATTTTAAATCGATTTCTGTAAGTAATGCCATCTATGCGATGAATGAAAAAATGAGTAAGTCAGTTTATTAAATGTAAACACGTCCATAAAAAATCAGCGCCATCTTTATGTATAAATATATAATAAGTTGTGATCTTTTGTATCTTTTTTTATCTCTTTGAAGTTCTGAAGTGTCAAAATATTGTTGTTAACCATAAAAATGTCTTCCATTGGTAAAACACCCAGAAGCTGCTGATAACGATACTGATAAATAATAAATCAAATTAGTTTTTTTTTATCGTCTAAACTTGAATTATAGAAAGTGATTCGTTTTGTATTTTATTAATGATGTGACCAAACAATTGTCGTTATATTATCTGTACTGCATTAGAATATTCAAGAGTACTGAAAATTTGTATATGAATAATTCGAATCTGTATTTATAATCTAAAATTCGTTCTTTTAGTTAATTTATTATACTTGTAATTAATGATAATTATCTAAAATGATTTTTTTAAATTAATCGCTCATAACTTTCACTAATATATCGAATAAGCGTTCTTCATACAAAAAAAATCGATTTATCTACAAAAATCGATTTATCTACAAAAATCGATTATTTCCTCGAAATTCGATTTTTTACAAATCGATTTATTTTCAAACAAAAAGAATCGAGTATCAAATAATCGATTTTTTTCGACTCTAGGTCACATCCCTACCATAAGCTGCTACGATGCTACCATGGAGATTTTTTTAAATTAAAAGTCTCCCATTAGTGTTAGTAAAAACTAATTAGATAAAAATATACATCAATTCGTTTCGAGTGTTACCCAAAGAACAAAATTCTTGAGACTCTCTTTTTAAAGTAACTGAAATGCTGCTTTTGCCGAAAGTCCTTGTAATTGATTTCGACACCATTGCGGAATATTAGATATTTATTTGAGTCAAAGAGAATAACAACCCTCCTAATTTTCAATAAAACCACCTCGACGTCCACTTCAGCTGCTGGAATAATAATTTCCATAAACATGTTAATCACAAACTCCTTTATATGCCAACAAGTGTAGCCTTCCATCACTTCCCGCTTCAATAACTTTTTACATTGTAAGAAAGGAGTGTTATTTCAGCAAGTATTTTTGTTTATAAACAATTTGCTATTGTTTACTTAATTTCCACTTTGGCTCCAGCTCACACATTCTTCTTCTGGAATTGCAAATTTTAAAAAGTAGAAAAACATATTTGTTTTTCTTTTTCCGCTTAAATTAATTTAGCCAAATTCTTACTGTAAGACAAATAAATAAAATAAATACTAAGAAAACTATATAACAAATAATACGTATTTGTTTTTCTAATTTGCTTCATATTACAGAAAGAAGAAAATCTACGAATTCATCACAGCTAAAGGTTACAAAAATGTTATTAATTGTCTCAACCGTGTTTGTATGCTTGAATTTGCCAAGTTTCATCATGAGAATGATTACGTACCTGGAGGTAAGAAAATATTTGCTCTATTTTATTAAATTTTTCCTTTATATTAAAAGGAATATTAGAAAGGAGAGGACATAAAAACTTTTTATGATCCCCATTAAATGACAATAAATATCAAAGACTATATTTTGAAATTTTCAATTAATATCTAAGTGTTTTTTGTTATTATAATTTTCTTTTACGAGGCCACAAGGTCTGTCTGAACACGATAATTCGAATGATGACATCGCAAGTGCTTGTTCTTCAAAAATAGCAAGAATATTTAATTGAAACAGTTTTATTGCAAATGGGAGAATGTAATAAAAATAATTCATGGGAGTGCTAAAAATATTTTCAATACATCGAATGTGGCTTTTGTGTAAAGTGCTTGCTTATCATTAAACATGTTTTTGATTCGTGCAAAGGTGAAGAACTAAATGAATTAATAAAAAACATTTTGCGAAAATAAAATTCCGTGCAATTAATTTAGTGATTGAATCAATGAATGGTGTAATTAAATAAACCCACAAGCAGTTCCTTTTCAATAAGTACTTTAATGCTAATGAATATTAACAAACAAAAAAAAAATTATATATAAACATTGAAAAAAAATCTTTCGATAAAAAGTACATGTTATGCTTTTTGTGAAAAGTATCTTTTTATTGAAAAAAGGTACTGCTCATATGAAGAACATTTCCTTAGAAGTAATTTTTTTTAAAGGAAATATCTTTCATTAAAGTACATTTTATGCGATATATGCACATATATTTTCGCAAATGTATTTTTGTAAAACAGAACCTTTTATGTGATATAAATATTTTTCCAAATGTCGCTTTTTTAATAAGTACTTCTTACAAAAAGTAAGAAAGATATTTCACGAGAAATATCTTTTTCAAAAGTACTTTTTATAAAGCGCATATTTTATAAAAAGTAGCTTTTATAAAAAGTACATTTTCTAAAACGTACTTTTTACAAAAAGTTCGTTTTTTTTTTGAGAAGTATGTTTTTTCCAAAATATCTTATTCAAAAGTACTTTTTATAAAACGTACTTTTTACAAAAAGTTCGTTTTTTTGAGAAGTATGTTTTTTCAAAAAAGTACTTTTCATGAGAAATATCTTTTTCAAAAGAACTTTTTTAAAAACGCATATTTTACAAAATGTACCTTTTCTAAAACGCACCTTTTACAAAGAGTACTTCTTATGAGAAGCATATTTTTCCCTTAATAGAAATCTCTGCTATAAAAAGTACTTTTCATAAGTCACCTGCTTTCTAAGAAGTGCCATTTATAACATGAACCTTTACAAAATATATGTTTTATAAGACACCTTTCTTTAAATTTCTTTGAATGAACTATACTTTTGAAAAAAAGTACCTCTGAAATAAATAATATTTTATATCAAGCGTCAACATATTTTAATAAAATTAAATTAAAAAAACAACTTTCACAAAAAGTTTTTTGTTTAGATGTAGATATTAAAAAAACAAATCTAAATTTTGAAAATTCTATTCTTATTTGTGTCAAAACGTGATATTTTTACAAAAAATAAAATTACGTTATAGCGAATTTAAAAAGTTCACACTTCAAACATGTTGGTTCGTATTTTTAAACTTTCTAGTGCTCTTATCTATAATTGTGTATTAATTCAATGGTCGTTAGCAGAGAACCATTTAGACTACAAAGCTCTCTATTGTCTGAAAATGTAACAATTGTCGGATGTAGATGAATTTGTCAGCTTATGTATTCTGCAGCCGGAGGAATCTTGTTTTAAAAGCAATTACATAAATGCATGCAGCAAAGCATACTAAATAATTGTACAAATTTTTTGTCTCAAAATACAAGGATATATGGCATGAGCTCTGGCCACAATAAACTTTATTCCTTTCCATGCCCATCATGCATGCAAACAAGTGGCATTTGTGACTGCTATAAAAACCCAAAACAGTTCTATTTCCGCACTATTATAGTAGTATAAAAAGTAATATGAAATTTATTTGTTGGGTGGTTAAGCAATGTCTATATGCATTTCATTGGCGCTTCTTACCAAATCGTCAGTAGACTTCAACCACAGTTTTGGAAAGTTTCAAACTTCTCAACTTATTAAAAGACTTTTATAAACCATCTGAGAATTATGTTAATAAATTAACTATAAAAATTCACAAACGATTTAAAAAAATCACATTATATTAAGTGTAGCAGGCTATGAAACTTATACAAACCAAACCCAACAAACAACTTTTATTCGATATGACTCTATTTTATTTTTCTATACCTTTATACAATTAGAAATCCCTTGGACAACAATGAAAGTATTTATAAGGCAAAATGAAAAACAAAATCTCAATTGAATTGTTAATAAACTAATTTTTTGACATATTGTCATTGTACTATTATAATATGAAATTTATTTGTTGGGTGGTTAAGCAATGTCTATATGCATTTCATTGGCGCTTCTTACACTTATTATAATGTGATTTTTTTAAATCGTTTGTGAATTTTTATAGTTAATTTATTTAACATAATTCTCAGATGGTTTTTGGAAGTCTTTTAATAAGTTGAGAAACTGTGCAAAACTGTGGTTGAAGTCTACTGACGATTTGGTAAGAAGCGCCAATGAAATGCATATAGACATTGCTTAACCACGCAACAAATACATTTCATATTATAATAGTACAATGACAATATGTCAAAAAATTAGTTTATTAGTAGTATAAAGTTTTTTTTTCAGTTACGTTTCTATGTTCGCTACAAAAGCAGTGTTTTTCCTAATTAAGTTATTTAGTCAAATACATATTTTTATTTCCATACCTCACACTCATTAATATGAATTGGATAAACAGTGAAACTAAACCTTGTCATTTTAATAATTAAAAACCGATTTAAGTTTGTATTGCAAATAAAGAAAAACTAAAAGAGCATTCAAATGTTAATTGCTTTCATTTCAATTTGCAAGCAACGAATTTTTTCCGTGTTGCCAACGAAGTAATTCGGAAGTGCACGCATAGTTTTAACAGAAACCCCACTATAAGCAAATAAATAATAATATTAAAAGAGCAATGGGTGATTTTTTAAGAGAGTGAATTTTGATAGCCAAATTAAAATATTTGCAAGCATTGAAAACAGCTGATCAGCCAAATGTAGTGTTGCCAAAAAGCAAGTTGCTAAGATATCACTGTTTATATGCATATAATAATGTGATATTAAATGAATCATTAAGCTCTGCCTAACTTAGAACCTAAATTATTATCATCGAATTATATATCATCGAAAGTTTTTATGCGTTTGAAAGAAACGTGTTCAAATGTCCGCCACAACGTCCGAAATGTCCAAATTTTCATGACTCTGGCGCGTAATTCAGGCTGAATGTGACATGGGCTATTTTGACTTTCAGGACCGCTGTATTTTCTGGCATACACCTGTGACTTTGGAAAACTTCACAAGAAATCCTAATTGAATCAAATCGCACGATCTGGGTGGCCAATTCTCGGATCTCATATGAATATTTATCGACCCAAATTCTACATTTTCGTTTTTTCACGTACCCATTCATCTAGAAAAGGGCCTTATTAATGAAGAAATTTTTTCAATGAATATCCTTTTTCGATAAAACAATTTTGTTATTCGCACTTCCATTGCGATTTGACAAAACAGACTGAATATCTATCTGACAGCTTATTTAACAGCTGCAGCTTCAGCGCAAGTTGTTCGTTATCAACTGTCAAAGTTCAGAAGTTCCTGTCGGAAGACCCTTTATATGCAGAACAGTGGAGTAGTGAACACGAGACTACGATGCCTTAGGTCCCGAGTTCGAATCTGCAATCAGTCATGAATATGGTGTCGATCTGTTCTGATCTGGCATTGCCCCACTAGAAAATATATGAGAATGACAAAGGTTGTCAATCGTACACATTATTGTGCTTGGTTGAGATCGGTCTAGTCGTCGGCCTGCCTATTAGCTTTGCGAATTCAATTGGAATTGTGATGTATGTATATATGAAACTAATTACAAATCGGCCATACTAGAAATATGAATTACACAATATATATATGAAAAAGTTTTTACAAGTGCGTGTTATTACAGGCACTTAATGTAATGATGGGGAAAAAGAGACTTTCCATTTGAAACAAAAATATATATGCATGCATGTAATTGGTAAATTTATAAATCACTGAAATGAGTAAAACATATTTAAAGTTTTAATTGCTCTGCTCACCGAATCATATTTATGAAGTTGTGCGTCTCTTTATCTGCATGTATGCACATGAGCATCATTAATATTTATAAATAAAATGTGTAATTACCTGCAACGAAAGGAATAAACGCGAATATATTACGAGTTATGAATATTTAAAAGTAGTATGAATTTAAAAAAAAAAAAGATATTAATATACATATTTACTTTAAAATACAGTAGAATGATGGCGTGGTTGATCAAATGATTTTTAATGCTTTAGTATTTTATTTTTTTCTTCTTAGATTTTAACAATTTTTCAATTAATATAAAGAATATGAAGGCCATAAAACAATATGTCATTTATATATATATATATATATATATATATATATATATATTTAAATGCAACTCAGTTTCGTATTATATTCAAAAACATATGTTCCTAAGTACAACTATCAACTTATACAGTAGAGTTTTCGGAAGTCCCTATACTTCCATCATCGGTAATAATGTGTTCTTTTTCCGCCTTTATAACCACTTATTAGGTATTCAACTAAGCCGATTGTACCACTGTACAAAGTTTTCTTTTCTATTGCACTGAAATTTCTGTTTTTACGAAATGAGGTAGTTTATCCCAGTTTTTATTTATAAACATTTTACAAAAAATACCATATACGAGTCAATATATACGTGTCTATAATCTTTTTGAGATGAAAAGATGGGAAAAATTCCCAATTTAAAAAATATTTGTATTTCATAAATTGCTGGTTAAATATGCCACAGAAAGATATTTTCCTTGCATATAAAACACTTGGAAAGAAAAAAAAATTGCTTAGAACAGTCTCTTCTTAACAATCAGAGTTGGGAAATGTCGCACCTCCGAAATTGGGTATATTACAAAGTCGAAGAAATTTTTCTTTGTGATTTTTATTTTAATGAACGTTTATTTTACTATATTAATATTTATATAGGCTAATTGTTCTAACTTTGTTAAAATCTCAGAGAGACATGATGATAAATATTCCTAGGCACACAGGAAAGTCAACATCAGTTTTATTCAACCTACGCAGCAGAGCAGAACAGCTGTTTTCGAAAGTCGCTACACTTTCATCTTCAGCGCTCATGTGTATATTGTGTTTATCACCACTGTGTAGGTGGCTTAGTTGAATGTGATAACAGTTTTCTATTTACACAAATTTTATTGTGAAAAAGAATACGAGAACTGCATCAACCTGATGTTAACACTTGTGTGATATGGTTTGAATTTTATACTTAAGTATATGTGAACGTTTTTCCAATTTTCATTGGTAGCTCAAGCTTAAGCTCAAATTGTATGTGGTTTTTATTTTAATGAAAATTTTTCTTTAGTCGTGTTCTATTTCGACACAAGGCGAATTAATTGGCTCTTGTTCTTAAACTAATCGTTTTACAACTCACTATATGAAAGATCTTTACAAACTTAATTTAGAAACAGCCAATTGTAAAGTAGTCTTATAAATTAATGCTGACGTGTTTGCACCTTAAAATTCTAAATGAATTGGGCAGTAATACATTGTATGGCACCACGAACCACAACTTCACATTATCTGGTGTTATAAATATCCAAAAATGTATCCCCTTGCACGTATCTGGACCATTTAAATAAAGTTGTTTCGTTAATTAAAAACACAGTACGTAAATCATTAACGTGACCTTTTGCTGGAATGACACATTTCATATGCTCCCTAAGATATATCCTTTCCTTGCGTACATTATCCAACGCTGTTTTTTTTTTAAGGTTATTGAGACACTGGACACCACCTTTAAAAAAGATTTGTTTTTGGTGTTGAAAATATAAAACTTTCACGAACATTTTTCTCTTTTTTCGGTTGGAGTTGATGCGTTCGGAATTTCCTGCAATTATTTCCATAGATAGTTGATCACAAACTAAAAAACTTCACTGAATTTACTGTGTCAATGTCCTGATGTCCTTTTTGTTTTGAAAATAACTCTCTTTGACCGCAACAGACGAATCGAGGAATTATTTTAATTATTTATTCATATTTTTTTCCAGCCAGTCAGTCTTAATTAAGTAACCAATCGCAGCCAACATGTGCGAATTTAAAAAATTTAACCTTTAGAAATGCGTCTTTTAAATTTATTTTATTTCTTATATTTTATTATACTTTAACTTGTAATTAAGCCTCAGCAACAATAGCAATACATACTCGATACTCTGAATACATATAAGTATTAACTTCAGCGATTTATTTTATTTTCTTTATCTTTTTTTTTGTTTTTTTTTTTTTTCTTTCAGCCAGACAAGGTAATGAAATATGTGCTTAAATTTTTTATAGCATTTACAAAAGCGCAATATAATACTTAAGGAATACATTTTCTCATCAGATTGAATCTTGCGGTAATATTTTTGTTTAAAGAGTGGTACGTGCGTTAAAGGAACGTGTGTTAACGTATTTGCAGTGAAAAGGTTACATTTAGTGTGCTATAAAGAATTTGTTCAATGTTAAATTAAAATTATTTTCACCGGTAATTACAAGAAAGTCTTTTACTGAGAATTGCAATCGTAGTAAGACACAGAAAAACACACGAATATTAATCGGTGGCACGAAGGTTGACTTGTACTGAAGTGTATATTTATGGAGGACTTTTAATTTTAATTTAATTTTATTTAATATTGTATGCAGTCTTGTCTTAAAGCTGTCACAACAGCAAGCGAAACCTTACAGATTTTAAGACGCTGCATTCTAATACAGTTCACTCATACTTAATTTAAGAAGTACTCAAGCAAAACGTTGTTATTAATTGATGCAAAGAAGTCTCTACTACATTTGGCCTTGACGTTTAAAAATTTTAACAAGATGATGATTGCAAACTTCAGATATTGACGCAAATAATATTGTTTTCAAACTTGTTACAGTTAAAACTAGATTTTTACATGGAAACCATGAACACCTACGATTTTAATTAGTCCGGGGTTTAACACGACAGCTGTTAGAAAAAAACCTCTTTCCGTTGTATTTCTTATTTAATGGAAAACGAATGGACGCAAGGAAGTAGTGAGTGCTTTAAAAAAAAGTTGTGTGTGAAAATTATGTTTCAAAACACACTTTGGATAAACATTGTTTTTTTTTGTGATTTGTTTATTTTATGAACATTTTATTTTTGCTATATTAATATTTTTATAGGCTAATTGTTCTAACTTAGTTAAAATCTCAGAAAGACATGATGATAAATATTCCTAGGCACACAGGAAAGTCAACATCAGTTTTATTCAACTTACACAGCAGAGCAGAACAGCTGTTTTCGAAAGTCGCTACACTTTCATCTTCAGTGCTCTTGTGTATATTGTGTTTATCACCACTGTTTAGGTGGCTTAATTGAATGTGATAACAGTTCGAATTTACACAAATTTTATTGTGAAAAAGAATCCGAGAACTGTATCAAGCTGATGTTAACACTTGTGTGTTATGATACCTGTGTTACCCTTTGATTATTTTCTTCATGTCCCATTTTTCTGAATTTTTTGTTCCATTATACATTAAGTCAAACTTTTTTGGTTTGAATTTTGTACTTAAGTATATGTGAACGTTTTGCCAATTTTCATTGGCAGCTCAAGCCCAAGCTCAAATTGTATGTGATTTGTTTATTTTATGTTATTTTATTGTTTTTCTTTTTTTTGCTTTAGTCAAATTGGAAATTATTTAATGTTTTCTAAATAAATATCGTAAAACTATAAAAATACTTTGAAATATATTTTTTATATATACAAATAATTAAGCGATATCACAAGGAATATTTACGGGCTTATTACTTTTATATAACCAGATACTTTAAATTTTTCACTTGACAGCACCGATTTTAGTATATCGAAAACAAAGTTGTGAGCTTTTACTTATAATTAAAGGCATTAAAAAATATTTTAGGATGGCTTTAACACACAAAAAAAATGGTAAAATTGGTTTCAAAAATTGGAGTTGCCGTTACAGCCAAAATTTATTGAAACCACGGCAACATGAAAACAATTTTTTGTAGGCAAAACACACATGCTGCCATTTGGCTTTTTTTTATAAAAGTCTGCAAATTCTTGTAAATTAATTCAACGATAGCAAGTATAGAAATTGTTGCTTACTTCAAACTTGTTATTATGTGTTATTGTTACCACTTTTTTTACGCTTATGATGCCGAATTTATGTCTGCGTCTGTTATTTCTTGACATATTATTTCGTACCCAATGATTTCGAACTAACTTCTTCTTATAAGTTTTTATGAGAACAACGTGTTTTTTTTTATTGAAACAAGATGTCAATTAATTTGGCAATTTAGTTGCAGTACTGACGTAACTATCTATTAGTCATACCAATTTATACCAAGAACAAGTTTATGAAATCTGAGTATATTTTGAATAAGAAAAAACGTTTACCATTAATTAACTTTTGACATGAAATTGGAAATTGGAACATTTCCTGCTAATTGAAAACATCGTGTTAATCGATTTTTTGATACAAATCATAGAATGAGTTGATGTCATTGCTCATCATGATTGGTCATGCACCAGACCATACTGTTTTGTTATTTTTCTTCATTTTGCCTTAAGGTCCAGAACAACAAGCAGTTACAGAGATAATACGACGTTATTGGTTCACAAATTTCTATTTATTTGTCAAATGAAAATGCATGTAACACAATTTGAACTTCGCATTCAGATTACAGTGTTGCCAATTGTTTGTTTATTCTGTTATAACAGTGGTGATAAAAATAATAATCAGATGGCCCAATATATCCTTACAATTGCATATTTATATTATATACAACAACAGTGAATTTATTTCCTGTCTATTATGAATATATCGAAAATAAGGAAATGTGTACAACAATTCACTTATATGAACATAATAAGCTTTTGATTGTTCGTACATCCTCATCTCTACTGAATCTTTGGTAATTCATTTTTTTTTTTCCAACTTGGTAATATTAAATATTTCAGTTTCCTTAAATTCGTTCAATTTGAAAGTAGAAAGATTCTGAAGACTTAAAATCTCATGCATTTTAAAGACAAACTTCTTTAAATACTTAAAAAAAATTTCAATTCGTTTGAATACATTTTATTGTCTTAAGTTTTATGCAAATATCTGTATCCGAATATTTTATTTTCGAATCAAAAATTCCATTAATAATCTTTTGTTAAATTTAAATAAATTGTAGTTGTTTTTTAACATCGTGTAGTTGTTTTTTCAATCGTGCTGAGACTTTTTTCCACAATTCAAAAGTTATTCAAAATTTTCATCAATTCCACTTTAAAAACTTTTAAATTCTGGAGGTAACAGCAGCCCGGCTAAAAGTATTCTCAAACGCACATCTTTTCAAATTGACCAAGGAAACCCAGCAATATATGTGATTAAGAAAATTTGTAAAAACCTTTTTTTATAACTAAGAAGTGGAATATTTGTAAAATCACCACAAATTTTAAAATTACAAATACTAAAAACATTAACTTTTCTACACTTAAGGACGGCCTTCATATATAATTAAATAGTTGTTCATTGGAGTATTTTAACGAAAAAACTTATAATAATTAACACCACGAGTAGAAAGGCGAACGGGGTTATTGACCCACTTTCAAGTTTGACTGGGAATATATTGAATCATTATTTTTTAATTGTTTACATTTTTATTTAAATCTAGTTCTGTTTCATACAATTTATTGTTTTCCCCAAAATTGATTAAAACAAACAGGAAATGCCTGAGTGACAGCATAACGAATCGACTGACAAAATCACGATAAAAGTTTGATATTTCATTTTGATTTGATTTTCATTTTAAAGGAACTGTTCTTAGTGAATAATTTCAACAAAGTTTTTAAATAAATGAACCTGAAAATTTTGTAAAGTAGATATCGTTTAAAATAAATGAGACATACAAAATCATAAAAAAAAACCACGGAAGTTGGCATAAATTAAGAATACAAGGACGAGCGAGAGTTGGTTTTCTAATGGCTTTTAATAGCAACCATTTTCTCACACTTCAGTTAACTTAATTTACAACGTAACGCCTTAACACCAGATGTTACATGATTTTACAGTTTGTCTGCACGTTGGTTAGTAGTTTTAGACAACCTTGATACTTCTCTTTTATAAAAATTAGAGGGCAAGCTACGGCAGTCGATATAGAAGAAATTTTGTATTAATATTGAAATTTTAAACGATATCGAATTCGATATCGAATATTTTTATAAAGTCTGAGGAAATAATTTGAGTATTCGTAGTGGGGTTGGCAATTTTTTTTATATTTTACTCGTGAAAGTCTCTTATCTGCTTTAAGTGCAAAAAATTTATATTTCCAATTAAATTATTTAACTATATCAATTAAGCTTTAATTGATTTTCTATGCGCGTAGCGCGGTTGTAGGAAGCGACTCTTTGACTGTTACCTTCTGAGCTCCGAGGACATGAGATGCCGTCTCCAAAGGTTGTATTGGCCGTGTGGGTAATTTTGATTGATTAGTAATAGATGGCAAAAAAAGAAAAACTCGATTTAGTGTCGCCGTGCCGGTTTTTGGATCAAATATTTTCTCTTTTACACATCCGATGGCGAATATTAAAAATGTATTTATTTATTTATATTTGTGTTCTGTCTTTAAAAAGGACGCTACTGGATATTCCTTTTTGTCAAGATTAGTTCTTCCTTAGAAGTCTATGTGACTGCGTGGTGTTGTGTCAAGGGATCTATCGTTTAGGAAAGCATAGTTTAATCCATTGAAATTATCTATCAAAGACATGTCTCTTTCATTTTGAAAAGAGGACATCACAAAATAAAAAATGTGGAATATTTTCGTGTGAAATATGTTCAAAGCTAAAATCGTATGAATACCAAATATCCAGCATGTTTACAAGCTGTTGGCCTTTTTGATTTTTGATTACAAATGCAACATTCCTGAATGTGTATCATTTAGGCTTTTTGAAAATTTTTGTATTCCCTTTCGCAATGTGTGGATTATTTTAGTAAAGAAATTTCATTTTAAAGGCATTTCGTAACATTAAAATTCTTTTTATCTTTATAGACTCAATCATCGGCAAATGAAAAGACAACCGTTGTGCTGCAGTACATTTTCCAATTATTGTTCGTTACTAATTTTGGCATCAATTTTGTCTTGTATTGTGTTAGTGGACAAAATTTTAGGTAAGTTCTAAGTCCAGCGAGTGGAAAAAGAACAAAGAGCTTCATATTTTTATTAAAAGTAAAAAACGAGAAAAACTTACATTCCGTCTTTTCGATTAAGAATCATAAGAAATTGATAATATATAAACGAAGACTAAAGAAATATAAGAAAGAAATTCACAACAGTTAAATTAATACCACTTCAAAGCGCACTTAGTATGTACAACTATTCGCAAAACGGAGTCAACTTGAAATAGTTTTATAAAAATAATAATTAATTAATAGGCCGAGCACTTCATTATCACTACATATAGCAAAATAAACCTCAAAAAGTTATATGAACTGTTGTCTGGTTATGTGGCATTATTTTTACTACTTCTTTTATATTTATTCTTCTTTTTATATAGAAAAGCCGTACTAAGTATGTTTCGCAAAGTTCCCGCCGCGCAAAGGGATGGCACTACACAGATTACAGGTAAACTTAACTTAATATTCTCATTAAATTTAGCAATTTTTGAGGTTTATTGTGATTTTATTTTTATTTAACATTTTTATTTTTGCTATATTAATATTTGTATCGGCTAAATTGTTCTAACTTAGTTAAAATCTCAGAAAGACATGATGATAAATATTCCTAGGCACACAGGAAAGTCAACATCAGTTTTATTCAACTTACGCAGCAGAGCAGAACAGCTGTTTTCGAAAGTCACAACACTTTCATCTTCAGTGCTCATGTGTATATTGTGTTTATCACCACTGTTTAGGTGGCTTAGTTGAATGTGATAACAGTTTTCTATTTACACAAATTTTATTGTGAAAAAGAATCCGAGAACTGTATCAACTTGATGTTAACACTTGTGTGTTATGATACCTGTGTTACCATTTGATTATTTTTTTCATGTCCCATTTTTCTGAATTTTTTTGTTCCATTATACATTAAGCCAAACTTTTTTGGTTTGAATTTTATACGTAAGTATATGTGAACGTCTTTCCAATTTTTCATTGGTAGCTCAAGCCAAAGCTTAAATTGTATGTGATTTTATTTTTATAGAACATTTTTATTTTTGCTATATTAATATTTGTATAGGCTAAATTGTTCTAACTTAGTTAAAATCTCAGAAAAAATATAAAATCTTTATATTTAAGTTGTATCTGATTTTTTAACCTTTTTTCGTTTATTAATCAATAGATTAGTTTAAGTTTTTAGGTTATTCAATATTAATATATATATTTATTTCGATATTTCGCTAGCCTTCGGTTAGCTTCTTCAGGAAATTATTTTATATTGTCAAAAAAATTGAAAAGAAAAATTTTTTTGACAATATAAAATAATTGAAAAGAAAAATTTTTTTGACAATATAAAATAATTTCCTGAAGAAGCTAACCGAAGGCTAGCGAAATATCGAAATAAATATATATATTAATATTGAATAATCTAAAAACTTAAACAAATCTATTGATTTATATTTAAGAACAAACGAAAGAGCTTTTGACAAAAAAGTAGAATTAATGTTATTGTATGTGAAAAGCAACAGCCTACAAATCTTAATTTTATATGTAAAATAGAAAATATAATTCGATGTGAATACCTTCAATATTTTGAATACGGTTTACATATTTTTATTGAAAAAATAATTTAAAAATATTAATTTTTTTCTTAGAAAAACTAGGGATATTATTTTAAGCTTTTATTCAGATAAATCAGAAGCTTAAAAAAGTTAAAATTTAAAACAAGAGTTAAAATAATCACTCGTCTTTTTATTTTCTGACTTTATTTTCTAGCAACCTTTTTTATTGTACGTATGAGGCAAAACATTTAAGTTTTCAGTTTGTTTACAAAACACGTTATAGTGTAGCCTCTTATTTTTCTTCGAAAGAAGTATAAGATAAAAGTTTATAAGATAATCCGGTTTAACACAGCAGTGCTTATCTTACAAAAACGACTTATAGAAAAGTGAAACATTAAAAAAATATATTGTTAATACCACCATAAATTAAAAACAAGTACGTCTATAGCACCCAGAATATATGGGCTACCGAAAGTACACAAAATAGGAATGCCTTTAAGACCAATTTGTTCGTCACAAAATGCACCATCATATGAACTTTGCAAATATTTAGTTCATATTTTAAAAAATTTAGCCAGAAACTCAGCTTACAATGTAAGAGACGCAGTGGAATTTAAATCAAAGGTAAATAATAAGAGATTAGACAATAATGAAATTATGGTATCATATGACGTAGTATCGCTATTTCCGAGCATACCTATAAATTTGGCACTACAAATAATAGAAAATAAGTGGGACATATTACAACAACACACAAAAATACCAAAATACCTTTTCAGGGAGTTACTAAGGTTTTGCATCAAAGACAGCCGTTATTTTAAATATGAAGAACGAATTTACGGACAATGTAAGGGAATGCCGATGGGATCACCTGTATCACCAGTTGTTTCCGATATTGTTATGGAGGAGTTACTGGATCAATACCTTACAAAATTAAAAATAAAACCCAAATTATTAACAAAATACGTAGATGACATATTTGTTATCACAAATAGAGATACGGCAGATGAAGTTCTAAATGTTTTAAATGCGTTTAACCCACAACTACCATTTACAGTGGAAACGGAAAGAGATAGAAAATGACCATATTTAGATGCAATTGTTAGTAGACACCAAAATATGATGACAGTCAACTGGTATCAAAAACCCACTGCATCCGGTCGTCTGATTAATTTCCATTCCAAACATCCCAGAAGAATTATAATAAACACAGCAAATAATTTCATCAGACGAGTACTGACCATTAGTGACGATAGGTATCATGAGGAAAATTTACGGAAAATAAAAGAAATCTTAGACATGAACGATTTTCCGAAAACTATTATAAACAATTTAATATATAAAAAGGGTGACACAACAATAAGAAGAGAGACTAATACAAAGTATTATAAAGGACTAACATATATAAAAGGTTTTTCTGAAAGGTTAAAAAACTCAGATCTATATGACATTGAGAAATATCAACTTGCATTTAAGACGAATAATACTATGCAGGATAATACTATAGTAACACAAAGACTAAATTAAAGAAAGAGGACAAATGCAACGTTATATATAGTATTAACTGCAACGGTGACGGCTCAGGCACATGCAATAAGAAATACGTAGGAACAACTAAAAATAAACTGAAGACCAGACTAACATCTCATAAATCAGACATAAGAATGAAAAACAAACCCATGGAGCAAAAAACTGCACTTGCGGCCCACTGTGCAAAGGAAAATCATGTGCCAAATTTTGATAATGTAAAAATATTACAACAAGAAAACCATTATTCCAGGAGATTTACTTTAGAGATGTTACACATAATTGACGTTCCTGCAGAGAAAAGACTTAACTATAAACAAGACACAGAGAAATGCGCTCAAATTTACAGAAGTGTGATAAACAAACACAAGAAACAACATAAACAAATCAGTTTTCGCAGCTAAGGACTACAGACGATCGACATATTCAATCTAATTTTATTTAATTTTTAATTTACATGTATGTAATTGTAAATTTATTAGAAATAATCAAAAATTAATTTTAATGTTTATCATTTATTGTTTTGTATCCAACAGTGTTCCCCTGAAGATGAATAACGAAGCTATTCGAAATATTGGGAAAAATAACATTAAATAAAGATTAAATAATCAAAAAATATTTAGTGTTTATTGATTTTTAAAAACCTGGCCTATAGCCGAACGATAAAACGAGAATATTATTATTGTTAATACCACTTTCAATAAAAATTTTTCGAAATAGTTTCGAGTCCAAGTTTCACTTTCATCGATCTGGTTTTACTTGCTACAAAATTTGATCGCTTTTCGCAATCCAAACAGTTGTTAGTGGCGGCTTAAGGCATCGCATTTTTATCGTTTTTTATTCGAACTTATTTACAAAGGACTCTTGTGGAATATCTGTTGGTGAAAGAAAATTCTTACGAATTGTATAGCCCGCTTAACTGCCCCACGCTTATTTGCCACCCAATTTTCGCTTCTATTTTTCCACCGCATCAGCTCATTTAATTGTCATATTCATTGTTACGCAATTCAGTTAATTGCCTTAAAAACTAAATTCGCAATATATTTATTCGCAATATTTAACAAGAAATTTGCATGGTCGTTGTTTTGCTTTTCTTGTTTACTTTGGTTTTTTTTTTTAATTATTTTCTATACAGACGCATTCGTCTAATTACTTCACTGAAATATTCAAGCGTATTCGTATAAATGTTATTAAGGGGAACATAATTCAAAATACTAGCAAAAGAAAAAGGAATTAGAATTAATTTTTTTTTTCAATATTTTATTGAATAGTAACGGAAAAACAAAGAACAAAGAAATTTAATCAAAACCATATCATTATTGATTAAATAAACACTTGTTGCATTTTATAAAAGGAAAGCAGTGCGTAATGAAATGGAAAATTGTTATAGTAGAAGATAAAAATTGACTTGTGCTGTTGGCATCTTTTTGTATCAGCGGAATTGATGCTTTTCCTTGACAAAAGTATTTTAATATAAACAAGTTGTTCATTAAGTTTTTAATTAATGCGAAAAAAAACATCCATTCCCAGTCAAGGAGGAAATCACTTCACAAAAGCATCAATAAATATAAATGGAGATGGAGAGAAGAAAAAACAAAGTTATTTAGCATAAATCGCAAGCGTACACTTCTAGACAAGCTCAGAGGAGTTTTCGCTCTGTAGTAGGAAGCAAAAAAAATGTAATTCGATTTTTTTTTGTTTTGTTTCGATAAGTTTCAAAAAAGTTAGGGGAAAATTAAGTAACAAAACTTATTCGATATTACCCCTACAGTGTGCGTTTATTGGAATGTGTCTAGGAGCATTCCACAGTCACCTTCGTACAAATTCAACAATTTCGAGTTCTTTATTGATATTGTTTAGATTTCAATCCGTTTTCCCATATATAATCTACCGCATAATAACAAAAACTAAAATACTGCAACTGTAAAATATGGAAAGGTTTAAGAACACTGCTAAAGATGACGTAGCGGGCTCGAAATCAGTAGTGATCCGTTTTGCTAGTACGGTGATTATAAAAAATATTCTAAATATTCCACTTGTAATAAAATCTTCGAATTCGATACAAACTAAAAATGATGTGCAAATTCATGGGTGAGATGACGCGATAAAAACCGAATCAATAACACGTGAAAAAGTTCATTTAAGAACTTCGTGCTTCGAGAATTTATAAAAACTAGCACGAGTTCACTACATCTGAGGCTTTAAAGGATTGGTAATTCTTTGAGAAAATTTAATATTCACTCAATTCGTTAACATGCCTCGTAATATTCCTATAACTCAGTTACTGACGTAGGCACAAGGTTGTGTTTAATAATTAACTAGAAGTTAGAATAACTTTTACACTTGGCTGGCACGTTCGATATACATTTCACTTTTGAATCATCAAGCACCCTTTACACAAAGAAACATGATTTCTCAGAAACTCATGACGCAATAAGGGGTGATATTTTTATTTTTTTTATTTTTTTTTTCTTTTCAGCTTTTCATTTTTTGTTTAATAGTAAAATATATTTCAGTTATATTTCAATCCCTTCACCCTTTTCAATAGATAATAAATGGCTGATTATGAAACTGCCAAAGAATAAAAAAAACTACAATCACTTTCAATGTAATTATTCCAATTTATTGAACTTTCATTGAGCAATAATGTTTTTTTTTCTTTCTATTCGTTTGCAATAAGCAACTTCTTAGATTTTTTTCCGTATCAAAACAAATAATGTCTTCCATCTTTAACATTAACACATTTACAAAAGAAATACTGTGAGAAAAAATATTGAATAAAGTTTTTTAAAAAACCTTTTACCAAAAAAATATCATGTATTTACAGAAAAGTTGTTTGCCAATTCGAAGTACGCTTTGCAACAGACGAAACTTTTGTGTTGCAAATACACGAAGTAAGGAAAGTTTGATAACAACCAACGGGTGGGTGGGGATGTGTTTAAAAGTATATAAATTTTTATCTAAAAGGTATCCACTTTAAACTTAATTATTTTTTATTATAAAAACAGCAGTAAATAAAGGATGGAGCAGAAATTCGTTTTTGAATTATGTATCTTTTTACCAGCTCTTCTCTCATACACGAAAAGGATTTCGCTCTTCTAATATTGTGTTTTGGTAGAGTAGGGGGAAGATAATGGAAAGTGTTACAAATCTAGTAAAACCGTCAAGTTAAAGAAAAATTGTATAGGGTGCTTGCTCAGCGTGAGTCTTTTGTGAATTACTGTAGACCCATCATTCTCAATCTAAGCAACGAAAATTTGAAAATCATAATCAGCGAAAAGATGCATTTCCATTCAAGCGTTTACTTCAATAAACAAGATCTTCATATTTAATTCGTGCAAAAAAAAAAACAAAACAATTGTCGTACCCCGTTGACGGATATTATTTTTTCCATTCAACGCGAAAAAATCTGAAATATCAAATACAGATTTCATATTTTTTAACTTATCAAAAAGCTTCTCTACAAAAAGAAATTGGATAAAAAAGTTAGCGCAACGCTATAAATTAATTTAATATTCTATGACTTTAAAGCATTTCAACTTAAAAAAGCGTAAAAGGTCAGCAATACATTTGAGTTTTTCCGTGTTTTTGGCTTCACAGATTTTGGGTTTTTTTATTTGAAAAGGATTTGTTCCGCGTTTTATTTATTGTTTTGTATTCGATAACATTCTGCCCCTCATCTTGTTATATTTGAATTTGTTTGCTTTGGTGTCAGGTGTTCTTTCTATAATTATTGTAAAAAATAATTCTCAAGGATTGGTAGGTCCCTTTTCTTTTCGATATTCCTGTCATGTTTCAGACAATTAAGAGCTGCAACAGAATACTTTTTCTTTTTACCTGTCTCGTCATTCAACATCCTGCAACTGACTTTAAGCATTAAAAAGTTGAAAAGAAAGGTTTCTGAAACCTTTTTATTTTATACGACGAAGGTAGTTTTTAATTACATATTTTAAGTTTTATTTGGAGCAGCAAATATAAATTATGAAGTTAATAAGCCAATTAACCAAGCAAACTGCTAAACGTGTTTAAACAACTTTAATTTTGCACGTTGTTTTCAAGAGTTAAAATGAAATTATTTTGCATTGAAATTCATGTTCGTGAATACGCGCATCGATATACTTGCCAAGGCCATTAAAGTGTTCATTTGCACACACACACACAAACTTGATTTAAAAACTAATTAAAAATTTGATTTGCAGACAGAAGTAATCAATCAAAGCCAATAAAATCACATACATTTTAAATTTGAAATAATGAGTTTTTTAGTAAAAGTTATAAATGTGTGAAAGGCCTGTTCGTATAAATGAAAAATGATATGATATTATATGCACTGCATGTTTATTAGCCAGTGAAGAGCATTAGAATCAATTAGGTCATAGCTTTGACTTCTTTGGAAATTTTAAAACGGAAAATTTACATAATCGTTGTGTAAAACGATTAACTTGCGATTATTCTTTAATGTCTAGAAAACAGCACATACGTAGTGTCCCACTTTTGATGTTGTTTGATTTGTTGACAAATAGTTACAGAATAAAGAGTATTATTTAATTTAAAATTTTTCTTAAAAATTTGTTGTTAATATTTGTTTTTTTTTTTTTAATGAGTACTTTTATTATGGAAATCAAATTAATTGTACGCTCGAATAACTTTAGAATACCCATAATGTTATTGTAGCCAATAAAAATTTATCTTTTGCTCATTTACTTATTTTGAATTTAATTTTTTTTCTTTTCTATTTTCCGTTTTGCAGTGTCTGAATACCATCGTAATAGCGGAGGCATTGCTACGGCTTGTGGTGCAAATGTTTCAACGCGTAGACGCATGATGACACAAAACTGTTGGAATGAAATGCATGAGTTGCAACGTTTGAAATAATATTATTATTAATTAAATTTTTTCTTTCAAAGCTATGACTTTATATTTAAATATAATTTAAAATATATTTAAAAAAAAGTTAAGGCCGTATGTGTGTGTGTCTTTTTGCAGAATATTCATTATAATTAACATCAGTTTCAAATTAACAGGCTTTTGCTAACCACTGACGATAGTTTAAACAAAGTTATTTAAATATATCAAATCGTATGTTTTAAACCGTTCTTAATGATACTGTGGATTTAGGATCTAAGAAAATTAGTGTTAAAACTTAGTGTTAAGGAAAATTGAAAATATAAATAAGAATGGTTTCGTTAGTTGTTTCATGTAAAATATATTAATTTAATAAAATATATTAATTAACGAAAATCTCAATATAAACCTAAGATCACTGTCACTTTAGCAGCAAATTTGTTCAGATTATAATTTGTTTAATATTTTTCTTAAGTGTTTTATCTGTTAAATACTCAAAAAAAATTAATTCTAGAAGTTTTTGGCATAAGAAGAAGAAAAATTATGTTATATTTCATAAGAGATTTTTTTTCAAAATCGAAAAATTTACAACGAAATTGAAAAATAAAACAATTATTCGCATACAAAAACACATTTAAAGCAAGTTTTAATTAAAAAAAAATTTATTATATTCTGTCATGTTTGCCCTAATCCGAGCTATCGAAGAAAATATAACAAGTTGTCTTATAATTTGTAAACTTCACTTGCGATAAAATAGGGGAGCTAGTTACTAATTCTTTTTTCCGGTTGGTTTAGATATAAATAATAAGACAATAAGGGCCACCTTGGGGTTACGAAGCATTCAAAGTTATATCGATCACAATGTTAATTTGGATTTGTTAAGAAATACAATAATAATATGAAATTATTTAACGAATATTGTTCCAATAAAGTTATGCAACTAAAATTACTCAATAAAACACCGTATTTGAAACACTATTATGCAAATGTGACTCATTTTTAACATGTTTATCCGGATAATATCCGAATAAAATACATAATACATATATAATGCGAATTATGTCAAAATAGGCAAAATATTTTTTAATCTATTACAAAATGGCAAATAGAAGACGCCAAACGCGAAACAATTTATTCGAAAAGTTTTTTTTAATAATAATTAGAAAATTTCTTTTCGAATAATTCATTTAAATAATTTGATAATAATTTGGATTTGTTCAAACAATTTTTATTTCTATATTCGAAATAACTTTTAAATGAAAAATGTTTGAATGACGAGTTTTTAAATAATTACTTTTAGCTACGCTAAGTAATCCCTTTTTTTCGAAGGATTGGCCGATTTACGTCAAATAGTATTTTAATGCCCAGAAACTCTTTAGAACGTTATCAGTAGGGTTCGATTCGGTCAAGACGAATCCGTTCAAAAGTTATCAGCGGGTCACACAAAAAACAGAAACACAAACAAACACATAGTCAGTTAGGATACAGAATTAGTGAGGAAAAAAGGCTTCCTATGACCACAAAATATCGATAAAACCAATAAAATTCCAATTTTTTTTAACTTCAAATTTTCCTAGCGGGATATGAAAAATAATTTGAAGCCAAAGAAAATTTATATCTTCATTATATTCTCTTAATGTACATTATTTTGTATAAATAAAACTACAAAAGGTAGAATTTTACATGCTGCAATAAAAAGCAAAGTATGCTGTTATAATTCAACATAAATAATAAAAATCTAGCAATCAATATAATTATAATATTTATATTTGTCTTCCTTATTTAATTCCATTATTATTAATGTCGTTATAGACTTTTTCTGAACCACCTTCTCAACTGCTACGATATTTATTAAGGTTTCAAAATATGTTTGTGTGATATATAGACTCGGTAACGTAAAATGTTAACGCACACAATCAATTTAACGATGTGCACGAAAATAAGTTGCTTTTAGCTGTTAAATATTCTGTTGCATAACAAATAACCTTCATTGTCAATGGAAATAGAATTAATTAACGTTTTATTTTTCTCTTTTAAGCAAAATAAGCAGATTTTCTAACTCTTTTTTAATAATGTGGCCTAATTTAATAATATGGCTGCAGCAACATACCTTTTTCATGTTCAGCATGCAGCGGCCCTACACTCCCGAAGAAACGTTTATCTAGTATTTGCAGCAGCAGGAGAGCCGTTGAATGTACTTCCACACGTGGACAGCCCGTCATGAGTAAAGTGACGGTGATAACTGAAGTATAATGATCACAAGGATATTCTCTGCAATAACACAACAATTTAAAAGTGTTAATTACAGTTTTCGTAAGACAGCCGGTTTTTAGATTTCTGAAAATTTTATTAATAGTGTAAAAAAGGCTGTCCTCAGATGAAATATTGTTTGAATGTCATTGCTAATAGAAATTTTAATCATTATTTTTGAAAAGCTTTAGTTTTTCAACTATATTTGTATTTTTTTGTAGTTTTCTACAGATAGATCTACGGATTATAAGTTTTAGTACTTTTGCAATGAAAATGTATACTGTATCTTCTTTTTTTAATTGTACTTTTTGTAAACTTTTTTCAGAATACAGTCACCGTATGCCCCTGTCAACATTTCCAGTGCTTTGAATGAACACAAAACCTGTCGCCTTTTTTCAACAGTCAAAAATCACCGAGCGGGTAAAATATTTACAAATTTCATTAGACTTACGAACAAACTAAGAACGTTATATAGATGAAAATTCAAAATTTATCTTATTTTTAAACAGACCTATTTTTGAACAAACTAAAGCATAATACATCAATATAAACAATTAAAACTTCTTACCGTGCACTAAAAATAGCAGCTAAAGCCAAAAAACAAGCATCAGCTTCTCGAGGAGTCGAAGTATAACAGCGATCAATAACCCATTCCAGCAACTGGCCCATATCCGGATTAGATTCCAAAAGTAGGACCACGGTATCACGAGCCAATTGATAAATCTAAGGAAATATAAGATTTTTAATTTTGTTTTTTTTTTTTTGTTTGTTAGTTTAAGTAATAAAAAATAATGTAAAACAAATGGTCAAGTTTTAAAAACAAATCAAAACTAAAAACACTCAATTACCTTTTCTTCCTTGGAGGTTAACAGCATGTCCAGCCATTTGTATATTATGCCATCATCCGACAAATACGGTGTATAGAAGACATGTCCACAACATAATAGAGCAGACATGGCCTGGTCAAATAAATGTTGTTGTAAGAAATAAATAAAACATTAAATGTTTTCTTTTACATTTAACTTTATTACATAAATAAATACAAAACTAAAAGCAAGAAATAAATGAAGTACGATATATAAATATAATACTCATGTGTATGTTTGTAAGTATCTGTATGAGTAATGATGTGCTAATAAAAGATTACATTATAAAATACACATAAATAAATCAAACAACTTTTCAGGAACGATAAATGAATTAGTGAATAAATGCTGACTGACAACTTACTTGTAAAGCACTGAACTGCAATTTTTCTTCTTCATTACTTTGGCCAATTTGAGAAATAATACCCAGGGGTTTAGAAAATGTACCACACCAGGTGGCAAATAAATTGAAGAGATTTCTTTTCAAATCACGAGTCAACAATGTAGCACATGATTCCACTGAAAATCAAATAGAATTGGAAAAATATAAAAGACAATAAAATATGTTACATTATATTTGAGAAATGAATATATTACATCTGCTTGCCCGTACATATTTGCACGCTTTTTTATAAACTTCACAACGAGAGTGAAGGGTTGGTTATATAAAGTAGAATATTTTTTGGCATTCGCCGAAAGAATGTTTTGGTACCATAAGTGCAAACAAAAAAATTTTTAAATAGAATATAAATTTTTAAAATCGAATTCACTAAATAGACTCGTCTTTTTATGTTAGAATAAAAGAAAGTGAGTGTGTGTGAGATATTACCGAAATTTTTTTTTTTCGTTTTAAAGACCTATTGAATTTAACATCGTTCAAATGTCCGACACGGTTTCTTTCAACCCAACGTGACATGACCATGCACTCATATAATTCTTAACGAACACAACAACAAACATTCATGTTGTCATATGAATTCATAAAAGCCCCAACATGTTTTTTCTTTTTTTTTTTTTAATTTATGATTATTGATAGAAGGGTTTTTTCGTAGCATTATGCAATTTTGCAAGATTTTTTTTTTTTGTTTTTGCTTGGGAATTTTAGAAATCGTTCTACTCGTATTATAGTTGTTTATTACAGAATTGACTTACATGAAAAGTTCTTTATCATTTTGCGTATAAAGTTGCAGAAATGTGCTTTCACCTCACGTATACTGATGTTGTCCTTGTCCGTTTCGGCGACCAAATATTGCATGGCGCCATCGATGTACTCCACAAAAGTTGGATGCAAAGACATTGTATCGCGTTCCAGAACACAAGTACTAAAAAGACAATACAATTTGAATATATAAAACGTGTACGAGAAGAAACATGAAATTGTGATTGTAAGACTGACAAAATATTTTATGCACGATTGTGTAAATATTTTAGCCAAAGTGATGAAACAATGTGGGATTTAAAGATTTAAGGATAAGAATAATAATTTTCTATCACCAACAGCCTGTACCTCGATGTCGAATAACCGAAAATGTTGAGATTCTAAATGAAAAGGAATTGTTTTGAATGCAAATTAATTTTTTATTATATATTTGTAATTTATAGAAATTAATAAATAACAAATTAATAGATAAATAACAAACTTTTGTTAATCAATCAGTTTTCTTTTATTATTTTCAACAAAGTGGGAAAAGCTGTCAGTTATATGTTCTCTTAAACGTACAACCTAAAACCGAAAATTTAATTTAAATCATTTATTAAGAATTTTATGTTTTCAAGAGCTGTTTTAAAGTGTCCAAATTACGTTATGGGTGTTATGAAAACACTTCATTAGAATTGCTTGTTATTTTCTATATAATACATGAAAAATCATAAAAGAGAATGAGCACGTGTATAATTTAAAATTTTAACCTTTTAATAGATATAATTCAGCGGCTTACGTCTCTATATGGTGTATTTATAAATTTATTTCAAGCAAAACTGGATTCCAAGGAAAGATTTAATAACAGAAGTATAGATCCATAACTTCCAAGAAATAATATGTACGACGTATGTATATTAAAATATAGTGATTTTTAAAATTTTGCTGCTTAAAGTTTTTTATGTTCGTATACTTGTCTTGAACTTGTATCTACATTTTCATCTATTTACTTTAGTTTATTTGTAAGATGAGTCTTAAAGTTTAGAAGTGTTTTGCGTGTTCAGCGATTTTCTACTATCGCAAAAGAGTGGATCAATTAATTAGCAATTAGACTTTGCGTCACCACTTATGATCCTGTTTAGCAAATAAAAGGACGTCGTTGACGTCAATCCAACATTCCTGAGCAATTCTTATGCTATGGGCTTTTTTATAAACTGAGCAAATTTTTTAATGAGCTGCGCTGCCGCAAGCTTCGCGTCTGCAAAAAAAGATTGCATATGCCGACATCTTCGGTTGCAGTTTTATTAATTACTTCATGTCTGAATTTATGAATTTATAACCCATTTTTACTTCAACCAACTTCAGCCTAATTAACACAACAAAAAATATCACTTTTACTTGCCATAGATTGTGTGTTCTTTGAAGAATTTTTATCGAATTATAAAAAACCTCGGATTTATAGTGTTTCATATCTGCATATTGTGTGTTTATTAAAGCAAGTGTTTTATCTTTAAACAACAATCAGGGCATGTGAAATGTATTATTCTTTTTTATAGACTTTTCAGTAGCAAAATATATAATCCATTTGTCACTTCCAATTACATACCTGACACCAAAAGTACCATTTTCTGCAATCTTCTCCAGCACTCGCACAAGTTGTAAACGCAGAGCATCACGTCTCCTACGTCTTCGCATGTTCTCTTGTTTTCTATCCACTGCTTCTCGAATGTATACAACTAATTCTTCCATCAAATCCCTGTAAAAGAAAACACAAGTTACAAATATCATTATTAAAAGTTTTATGAATAATTTATAAGCATTTCTTCTGTACAGCGAAGCCATAAAAAATGTGTAAATTTTATTGGACTGACAAAATAATAGTTTAAATTTGCGTTGTCGTGTGTGTAAGTTTGAAATTGTGTAGTAAGTTGCGAGTGCAACGACGCACTGTGTTTGTTTTTATTTTTTCCTTTTGTTATAGATGTTATTAATCTATACGTATTGAAGTTCATAATATAAAATTTATATTTTAATTTTAAAGTGTAAATATGTATGTATGTATGTATGTATTGCTAGGAGCAGCGTACTGCTGCTGACGTTCATTTTCTTGCTGCCGGAAATTTTTAGTAAAAACTGAATTATATTTTTTATCTTGATAAAACTTATATTCCATTATAATGCTTGGAACTTATTATTATGTACGAAATACAATGAGTTAAATGTCGATCCTTTTGAGGTAGTTTTCGTGCATTTAGGGGACTATCCGCGCAACACCACAAAATCCCCTGATATTGGAAAATAATTGATGCGGCCAAAATGCGAAATTAAGCGTTCAGAAAACTAATCAATAAAGCGAAAATTAATTTTGTTGTGTGGCTCGTAGTACCGTCTTATTGAAATCGTCTTGTTGATTTGCAGGCCAAAATATTATCAATTATTGATAACGCCATGGAATTTTTATTTTCTTTCATATTCTTACTAACAGAAGCGATATTTTCGGCAGTGCGCCAAATGCGACGATGCATGGAATTGACCACATCTCTCTTGCATTTTCTTCAATTTCTTTACTCTCTTATAGAATTCTTTTCATGGAAAGTCGATTACGACGTCCATAAGATTGAATCACCAACTTTATAAGTTCTTGAAATTGTCTATCCTCTAATCTGTTTTCATCTGTTCTCTTAACACTGTTCCCTCCTTTCCCAATTCCAGCGGAATGCACTGCATATATAGGGGCCATTCCGTGTGCTGGTCCTACTCATAAATAAAAACTTTTTAAAATTTCAGTTAAACCCATACCGAGGGCTTGCTTTATCAAAGCTGTATAAATAAAAACCATTCAAATATGACCTATGAAAATCGGAGAATTAAGTTTTTTCGATTAAAAAATAGATGTCAAAGAATTAACTTTTATTATTTGTTTCATGTATGTATATGATTTTCAACATGTAAATAAATAAACAAAAACTACACGGAATTAAATGAAAACTAGTTTTTTTTTCTTCACACGATTGATTATTTTATTTTTAATATTTTCAACTTACTTGAGAGCATCGTGATTTATCATTCCCAAAGCATTCACAGCCGCATCACGTACATCTGGCACTTCACAGCGTAGCAGAGGTACCACTAATTTGTAAAGTGCTTGTGGTGAAGCCGATCCCAAAGCAGACTTATCACTTCGATCGGCGTTCAATGAATCTGGTGACGAGCTAGAAAAACAAAAAACAAAACCATCGTTAAGCATTGAAAATCAAAATTTTTTTTCTAAAAATTCTTATGCAATAATTCTATTACAAAAAAAAAAAGAAAAATATACATATAAAACAATTCAAAAATTTGGATCAACATAATATCACAAACTAGAATATCAGTTTAGCAATTGATCGGGGCAGATTTTGTTCATCATTCAAAATGCAAATAATATTACTTTTTGTGTGGAAAAAAAAGCATTTTTCATCTCAATTAAATTTACTCGCAAGTCTACATTATTTTGATTTCGGCAGAGGCATACACATGTTCGTTTATTAAAAATTATAGACGGAGAACAATTAGAAAAACTATAAGAGCAAATAATAAAGCAGACTAATTTGTACAGTTGCATACTTTAGTTTTCGGTAATTAAATTCTAAAAGCCATTTATTTGCACGCTGTATTTCAGTTTTCCATGTTACAACTTAAACTATTGCCAAAATTTTCTTAAATTGTTCAATTTAACAAACTATTTGTATTGTTTCATCTTATTACAGTTGTATATATTGTACTATAATTGTATATATTTGTTGTTGTTGTTGTTGTTAATTTACATTGAAACATGTTGTGCATGAGCACAAGAAGAGAGTTAGTTGGCCTGCAGAAAACAAAAAAGGTTTCTTTGTTTTTGTTGTCATTGAAATAATTAGTTAAGAACTATTTTTTCAATTAACTGGTATTAATTATTTTATGACATTCACTTTTCCATGGTAAATTATTAATTGCTCTTTAACTTGTCTACCTTCTGTATTGTCCTAAAAAATTTGCATAATTTGCACTGACATTTGAATATAACTTTTTATATTCAATTCTTACAAACAAAAAATTCACTTTTTATTGCGATTTAATTAATTTTTTTTGCAATACAATATTTCGTTGATGCTTCATTTTAAAAAAAACATCATCAACTTCTGCACACAGTTTGCAATATTGCAAAATAGTGTGAATTATATGAAATAAACCGTAATAAGTATTTTCGAAACTTAAATTGTATAAAACTTAACAGAACAAAAGCATTTGACTACTTATTGCTAATTTTTTATAATTTTTTGATACAAAATTTATTTCAGCAAAAAAGCTTTGAGGTCACTTTAGTTTTTATTATATGAGCAGCAATAGAAGATAAGTTTTAATCCGAATTAAACTTAAATCAACATTTTTTTCGAAACTACTTGTGTGTTTTATCACATTTCAAATGCAACAACAACATTAAAACTTTAAAACTACAATAAGCACAACATAAAAATAAACAAGATTTAGCATGATGGACTAAAAACGATGCAAACTAATTTCGTGCATTTTTTTTTAACTTCCCGCTAGGAAAATTAAACATTTTCAAAATTCGGAAAGTTATTGGTGGTCCAAGAAAGCTTCATTATGTTTTTATAGGTGTGTGTGTGTGTAATTACCCGCTCATAACTTTTGAACGGCTAAACAGAATCAAACCAATCGTTCTGAAGAGCGTTCCTGAACTTAAAATAAAAATTCATTTCTGAGAGTATTTTTTTAACAAACTTTTACACGGTTTCACCGATCGATGCCAATTTAAAAACCGTGTCAGAATTGGTTAATCCCTTTGTAAGATATCATTTACGAACAAATTCAAAATAAGTGATTTTTGATATGATCAGTTAGTGTTCTCGATTCTTTTACAATAATCAATCACCGGCACGAAACCAGTTTACGATAATTTTGTGGTCAAAACTAGCGGGAAGTTAAAGGGATGTCATTTAGGGTCAACTGTTTTCAATTTTTTTTTTTCATTCTTTTTTTTGTATGCTTGGAGATGATCATGTGATGATAATGATGGGTTGCTCAAACTGAACAAATGCCGTACTGGAACTCTCTACCGTACAAATCAAGCGAATAAACATCCACATCTATTTTTGCAATTCTCTAACTTGCAAATCCTGCCCCAATCGCAATATTCAACAGACATTACCGATCCCGATTGTCATCAATGAAAAATCATCTATCCACTATATAACGCTTTATATCATTATATTTAATATAATTTACATTTTTTCAGTATTTTAAAAGTTAAATTTCCATTTCAATTCAAAAATATTTTCAAACGTATCATAAAACAACTGTACAAAATGTTTTGTGCACCACTGTACGCATCATGCTTAAAGCTTTCTACTTAAAAAATTTCAAATATTTATCAATACATACACACCTTTTTCGCTACTAATTAACACAAAGTTTACAGCTCTACAACAAATATTTAAATTAAAAATAAATTACTTTCTATAACCAAATAGCTTAAGCTTAATTAATCATACATTAAAGTACATATAAATATTTATAGTCGCGGTGTATTGATTATTAAATTCAATGAATATGTGCAGTTAAGCTAAAAATAGAATCCATGTTTCATAGCAGAATAATTTTCTTGTTCTGTAGACAATCAAAATAAATTCTTCCATGGAGCATGGATGCGACTCACGCCCAACTAAACTTATTCTCATTAAATTCGTTTTGGCTGCCCCGAAATATCGAAAGGCAATTTCGTTCGAACAATTTATGTTTTTCTATATTAATATTTATATAGGCTAATTGTTCTAACTTAGTTAAAATCTCAGAAAGACATGATGATAAATATTCCTAGGCACACAGGAAAGTCAACATCAGTTTTATTCAACTTACACAGCAGAGCAGAACAGCTGTTTTCGAAAGTCGCTACACTTTCATCTTCAGTGCTCATGTGTATATTTATGTTTTTGTTTTATTCAACTACAATTTGTACGAATGAAATTTCCATTTTATATTTCGAAACAGGCACTTGGTGAAATTGTATTAAAGATCGATTCTTATTTGTATTTGTTTTTTTTTTTTTAAATTAAATTATTATATTTCTTAATTATATGAAAGTTTTTTACCCCAAACGCTTTTGGCGCGCCTCTTTGCGACCATAAGACAACGGCAGAGTAAAACGTGTCACAATCCCTTCCGGTCCAAATACATTTGAAGGTATATTATCCAAGGAATCGGATAGAGAACGTGAATCCGATTGATCTTGTAAACTAAAAATCGTACGAGTGTTTTGAAATTAAATTTGTTTCAAAACGAAAGAAAGAAATTTATAACACAAAATAATAAAAGAAAATAAAAAAATTAGGAAAACAAATATATAGTATACTGGAGAAGAAATAGATTATAAATCTGGTGGACATTAAATTGTGTATGAAACAAAATTTCAACTTAATTTTATTGAAACTTTTCAAAACAGAGATTACAACATATATGAATATGAAACAAAATCAAAATAGTTGATCACCAAACAATTAATTAATTACTCGAATGAAATGGAGTTGAAAACGTGAACAGATAATTATAAAACTTTAGTTTACATACGACACAAAACTATGACACACGGTGCTACATAAAAAAATACTCTTTCCCAATGACTTGTTTCAAAATGCAAGCTTGAACTAGAAAGGACAGGGTGGAAGACAGTCTTACTTTGATGACTGGCAATTAAGACACACATAATCAGTTGTTTCATTTAAATGACTGTGGTATAATCAATTATTATTATTTTTTTTTTCCAGACTTTTTCTTATGCTCTCGCTTTTGTGGACAAAATGTCGCCATGCTTTAATTTAATTTCAAAATTAAAGCATTAAGAGAGCTCTTGAAGTTTCTGCCGTCAATTGATTTACGGAATTTATATATCAGACGGACTTTTTCCTGAAGTTGAGGTCTTATGGTGTTTAGAAGTTTAAACTCACTAAAAAACGAACATTTTGCTTCACCCGGTTTGGAAGGAAAATATTAATATCAAAAATAAAATGTTTTGCCTTTGAGATTCTCAAGTATTTATATAAAACAAAACATGTTTAATATTGATGAGATGAAAGAAATATTATTTCGAAGACTTTTAATAAACTGAGTTACTGTAGAGCAAACGCCACAGTTTTCTTGTGGAACAATTTTGGGCATCCTATTTTCCAACAATATTTATGAAACATACAGGATTTAAAAGGTATTTTTGAGTAGATACGCACAATTATATGCTTGACACAAAAGTGACAACAAAATCGTTTTGCAACAACAAATTCTTTCTATTTGGTTATGTTTTGTAACAACATGTACACACAAATGTAAATGTTGAGAGGTTCTCTTCATATATATCGTATTATTTTATTGGGCAGTAGAAATCGAATAAATATGTACTTTATGTTCTGTTTGCAATACGAAAAGTTTTTCTAAAATTTCTTAAAGAAAGAATTTCATAAGCATGTACAGCGAAGAATTATTTTGACAGTAAATGTCAAATGTTCGAAATTTTGAACACCGGGTAATCTTAATAGAAATGCATCTACTGCATTTGAATGCAATGAATGCAAATTCATGAGTTTTTCCATTTCCATAAAAGCAAATGTGATTTCTTTTTTTTTTTCAAGACAAATATTGCCTGTGAACAATTCGTTGGACGTTCTAAATTTCACAAATTTTGTTCTTTCTCTCAACTAAAAATCACTGCATCAAGCCCACAAAATCAATCAAGAGAAGAATATTTTTTTTATATTCTTTGTAGCACAAACGTAAAAGAATGATTCGAAATTGTTAAGACAAAATGAATTTCTTATCTCAGCGGAATATATGAAAAATATATATCTAACTGGAGTTCATATTTCCATGTGTAAAATTTAATATCAAGTATTTTTATGTGGAACGAAAAAAAAAATAACTAGCAAAAGTACTAAATGGTTTGTTTTGAAGTTTGTGAAATTAGTTATGTTTTGTTATTTCGATTTCGATTTCGACTTATTAGATACATTTAACACTAAGACTCATATATACATACAAATATACCATTAACACACAGTTATATATGCATACACTAGAAAATCCTAAATAAAAATTATAATAAGATTCCAAGAACCAATTTTGGTAGAGGGAACACAAGTCTATGTCTTTTCTACATTTTATGGATAATTCACGTTTATCACAGTTACATTGAATCGGATGTGCTGAATTTATGAAATTCTGATAATAGTTATTTGTGATAAATTGAGAGCTTTAACTCCTCCGGTACGCGCACTCATGCATATATGCTCCTTTTTTTTGTCCCTTCTACCAGAATCAGTTGTTATCACCCTGTTAGTTGCACAGTGTTGATACGCAGTCTTTCGATATGTAGATAATTATTTATAGATGAATTAATGATAAACATTTGTTACCTTGCATTATGTATTTAGATTGAAATATTAATGTTAATTTATTTAAAACATTTAAATCCACATTCTATTTTATTTTAGACAGATTTTGTTTTACAATTTAACTTTTCAATTAAATTTTTTTTAAAGTGTAACTGATATATGTTCAATTTATATACAGTAAGTTCCTAATTTGTTAAATCACTTTGCGCTACTAAGTTTATATGAATACAAAAACAAAATTTCAAATTATTTTACTCGCTGTTTTCTTTTACTCTATATTTTTATTATTCATATATATTTTATGAGGCAATTTCTGTATCTTTGTTCGTTGAAAAGAATTGTGTACAAGACAAAAACAAATAAAATTCTTTAGCGCAAAGTGATTTACGAAAATAAGGCCTAACTTTCAAAGGGAAGTATTTTGTATATTAAAAAGCTTAACCAAAAAAAAAAGTGTTCACTTTATATTCGAAAACACTGCACTGTCTTTTGCTTCTAAGAATAGTCGAGAAGAAAATATTTTTGGAATTAATCCAACTTCAGTTATTTTTTAATGGAGTATTGGACTAAATATATAATTGTATAAATACATTTTAATGTACACTCCCACATGTATATCTGAAGGTCTGTATAAAAAACACACACAAACTGTCAACAATTGAGAAAGGAAATAACATTTAAATATAATAACAATAAAATTTACAAGTGAGACGGAATCATGGTAACATAATAACAAGACAAATTACAAGCTTCTGATGCTGCATCCCCATAATAAATGGATTGTAAAAATTTAATAAGAAACAACAAGAGATGGAAATTCCCTGTGTACTAAATCCAATACCGACACAAGCAAACAAGTTGATGACTTTTTTTCTCAATTTCTCTGGTTGTCATGGTGTTAATTAATTATACAACATTTATCTATTTAAAATTGTCGTAATACTAAATTTATAAATCTTGAAAATATATACAAGTAAGTAAGCAAAAGCTAAATTTAATAGGAAATCGTTACATCATTTTAAGTTTTGATTTATTACCAAACGCAAATGTTCTTGATCTCATATATAATACTGTCAAACAAAATAATTAAATTATATTATAAACAATATGCAAAATTTATTTATATATATATATGTACTTGACAGTTCATTGCGATTCTTAAAGCAAACATTTTAGGCAATTGTTGACTATTTGATTTCTAATAAATTTTACTCACTAGCTATAAGAGTAAAAAAGAGAGAGAGAGAGAGACAAGTGCGTAATTAGGTTGCAATAAGCATTAACGAAGTATATGGAAAACGGTTGAGCCTTAAGGCCATCATTGCAACTTCCCGCTAATTTCAACCGCAAAGCTATTGGGAAGTGGTTTCTTGTGCTGTTTTATGCTTTTGGACTCTTCGAGTTATAATAATATTTTTTTTATCAACTGTTCTCATGAAGAAGATATCCAGAGGACATAGACATATTGAAAAATAATAATTTAAGTTTTTAAAGTTATTATTTTGTAAAAAAAGCCCTCAAGCTAAATAGTATTACTTAAATTAAAACTCATGTTTTTAGTTAACAAACGGCTATAACTTTTTCTGAATGAACTAATCCTTACGTGATTTGCGGTTATTGATGCAGTTTTCGAACTCTATAAAAAAATCGAGAACAGATATATAGTTTTAGATTTTTTCCTTTCTCGAATGTTAAGAGCTGATGAGTTTGCAAAACAGGAAAGGGCGTTTAAAAATTATTTTGAAAAAAATTTTCTTAATTTTTTTTTTTTTTTAATTTCTCCCAATCTGTTATTCCAATTCACAAGAAAACCAAAATTCAGTAGAACTCCTTAGATCGTCATCAGTGTGGTTCGATTCGGTTAAGCCATTAAGAAGTTATACACACGCACACATCCATACACAACGACAGTGACGGGCTCTCAGGACCTCAAATCGTCGAGATCTGTTGAAAATTTGAATGACCGAATGAAGGGTTTTATCCATGACAAATTTTGAAAGACAATTCTAAGATCACCTCCATGAAATCGGCTTTCTGAATTGTTAATATTTTGATGTTGGCGCCGATGCACAGAGAGAGATTTTAAAAAATTTAAATAATTTTGGGATTGTATTGAAGGAATTAAAAATTCATACATCAGTTAAGATTTTCGAGTAAAACAAATTAGATCGTAGTTGCCGGTAATCACTTTGAAGTAGTGAAATTTATATCCACACAAATTCCAAATTTTCAAAATTTTTTTTATATCATAATCATCTTTTAAATATCATAATAAAATTAAAAAGTTTTATGGAAATCATGGCCTCATGTGTATTTTAATTAATTTTAGTTGTAAGCCCGATAAACACTTAGAACCAACCACAGACATTTTTCCCCGCATAATTGACTGTTCTTTTGCTGTTACATCAATTGATATTTTAAAATGCTACAACAATAAATGAGCAGAAATAAATACATTGTTTCACCTGTGCGTTATCGAACAAACACGTTAAACTGTACGTAGTCGCAATGGGTGCCACAAAATTTAGCATGATGTTGTCGTCTATTAAAATGTATATAAAGAAATTCAAAAACATAATTTAAATTCATCTTACAGATGTACATATTTTACGTCAATATTATTTAAGATCATGTTAATGAAAGTTGATCTTTTAAACTGGTTTTCAACATCCAAAATGGTAATTTTTCTTTTAGAAAATATTTTATATTCTAATTAAACTGGATTATTAGTTTACGCTAATACCAAACGGCTAATTTTAATTATTAACAAATAAATATCAGCTGAGTTCTTCCAACTATGAATACAAATATCTTATACAAGGGTATGCAGTAACAATTATTTGATGAGTATTTGAAAAATGGAATTTTTTTCTAAAACAGCAATTTAATGTGGATTTATAGGTTCCATATATTCGAAATATATTATTCAAAACTATCAACTGATTTTCCCACTAGGAAATTCATATTTTAAAATAATAATTGTGTGTGTCATGTACTCAAATTTGATTTCAAAACATCAAATTTGGGAACGTTCGTTCGTAGTGCATTTAAATCAGAATCTAGCATTCCGCAAGCACCACTGACCAGCATTTTTTGGGTCAAATGTTTGCTTATGCAAACGTTTTGCAGAACTACGACACTTTGTAGCAACAAAGCCAGCATTTCCTTCACTTCTACAATAATTTGCAGAGGAACTACACTTAACTAATGCATTTACCAACACATGCATGCAGTGCATTACTGCGGATTTGCAGCAATCGAAGAAATTAGATTTTATTTCGAATTTCGAATTTCAAGAATTTCTGAACCACTTTCGCATTCATTTTAGAAAGTTCGTGCAAATTTAAGGCATTTTTGCAGTCTCAATTATTTAACTATTTTTTGCAATTTTCATATCCATTCCAGAGGCTACTTTCTACACTTTTGCGACGCAAGCGCTTTTTTACAATCCCGTGTTACCGCCCTTCTTAGTCGATTTGACATGGAATTACCCATAAGCAATGCTTTGTGCCAGAGTTACAAATGACAAAGATGAAGGCAAAAGCTTAAGTCCTTTTACATGTTGTATTCGTTTTAATTATTTTACTTTCTTCTACAATCTGGTACATGTGAAGAGCACTAAACGCTAACGTATCTTCCTGATATCGAAACATTATAAACAGAAGAAAATAACATAATATTTTGATAAATAAAATATTATTTTTAAACTGAAAAGATTATCTTTGCTTAACACCAATTATAAACAATTAGGTTTTTCGAAATCAACTATTATTTAGAGACGACAAATAGTCATGATCAATGTGTTTTTAGCAAAGTTTTTATTCGTTTATTCTCTAAAAAACATAAAAGAAAAAAATTAAGGTGAAATAAACCTGTCACATGTGTTCCATAGAAACTAAAAATAACACAATATTGGTGTGCTTTTTTTTACTATTCAGAAGTTTAAAACATTAAACGTAACATATTGAAGTGAGGCAATACTGATCATGAAACACTCTATACAAGTTCTAAAAACAGTATTGTTCTATTCTGCTTTTTGGTTGCTTTTTCTTTCAGTGCATCATCTTATCATTTACTTGTATAGTAACATATTGTAAGATGATAAGCACCATGGGCGCGTGTGTTATCGCTCATATTTTTTTGCTTGCAATTAGGGCATTCATCAATACCACAATGCCAAGTGTGAATAAACAGCCAGGCGGTTAATCGGTCGTTAATTAATAAACACGAATTAATAATTTAGAAAAATCTATAAAAGATGATGCGAGAGATAAAGATGAAAACATTGTTTTTGATTACATTTGAAAGGTTGGTTGGTGGCTTGTTCTGCTGTTTGGCTAGCGGACTTGTTTGTTAGCAACTTAATTGATTTTGCAGTTAAATTTTTTTGTTAACATTTTATACTTAAAAAGCTGACTCAAGCATTAAAATAGAATACACACATTTCTATTGCGTTTTAGCCAAGATGAAACTGATTGTTTGCATACTGCCGCTGTTTTGTGGTTTGGCTTTGGCCCAATTCGGTGCTTTGGGTGGAGGTTTCGCTGACAAAGTTGTCAATTCATTCCAGAGTGGTGCGAATACAATAACTTCTTATGTTAAGAGTGCACCCCTCTTAAGTGGTGTCAAGACCTTCTCTGACTTTACGGTAAGTGATGAATTGCTGGAGTTTTAAGAAAAGTTTCATTCACTATATTTTGTTTTTTTTTTGTTTTTTTTTTTGTTTTTTTTTTGTTTTTTTTTTTGTTTTTTTTTTTTTGTTTTTGTGATTTCCAGGCACAAACTGGCAAAACGTATGCCACTGCGGCTGAGAAAACTTTGCGTGAAGGAATTTTTAATGCCAACAAAAAAATTGTAGATGCTCACAATTCAGCTTTTGCTGCTGGTAAGTCAGGCTACGAATTAGCTGTCAATGCTTTCTCGGACTTCACTTTGGAAGAATTCATAAAAAAGCTCACTGGCAATCGCAAGTCCCCTACCGGCGAGTAAGTTTTATTCAAAAATAGAAATTTACCTAATTAAGACTAATTGTATAATATCGTACATGTAAAAGTGCTGCTACGGAACATGGCCAGAAGGCTGTTGTGGAAACTAAAGATGAGCTTCCCGATTCTTTCGATTGGCGCGAAAAGGGCGGAGTTACCCCAGTCAAATTCCAAGGTGAGTGTGGTTCATGTTGGTCTTTTGCAACGACGGGGGCTATTGAAGGTCATATCTTCCGCAAGACTGGCAAACTTATTAGTCTATCCGAACAAAATCTGGTCGATTGTGGCAAAGAGGAGTATGGTTTGGCTGGCTGTGATGGCGGTTTCCAAGAATATGCTTTTGAATTTATTACCAAACAAAATGGTATTGCCATGGGCGAAAAATATCCGTATGTGGCAGAGAAAAAAACTTGCTCCTATAAACCGAGCATTAAAGGAGCAGAGATCACTGGTTTCTCCACCATTGAACCGAACGATGAAGAGACCATGAAGAAAGTTATTGCTACTTTGGGTCCCCTGGCCTGTTCCGTAAATGGCATCCAGTCTTTGCTATTGTATAAGCGTGGTATTTACGACGACGAAAAGTGTAACGAAGGGGAAGTTAATCATGCCATTTTGGTTGTGGGATATGGCAGCGAAAACGACCAGGAATATTGGATTGTCAAGAACTCTTGGGATAAGACCTGGGGTGAAGAAGGTTATTTCCGTTTGCCCAGGGGTAAAAACTTTTGTGGAATTGCCAGTGAATGCAGTTATCCCAATGTGTGAAAGATCTTTTTTCTTTAGTTTTGACGAAACGTTAAAATCATACTGTTCTTTTGCTTTGGTACTTTTGTTTATTTATTTCAAAACACTAAAATCGAACTTCTCTTTTTTGTACTTATTAAAAATCTATTAAAATGTTGTTCAGTTTTTTATTTATTAAAAATTAAATATAATTTAGGGCCATTATGACAGCTTCATGTCAAGGTACGGGTCACATTTGATCACATATTTGAACAAAAATATGTAACTAGTAAATACAAATGCAAAACCTTTTGATTCAGACAAGTGTTTATGACACTGACTTATGTGTGTGTGAAATTGTTTTACTTAAGAAATACTTATCTGAATCCAACTATTTTTCTTTAGTATTTAGTGGTCATTCTTTTTCGGTAAATGTTTGCCAAGGGTGGTTAATTTAAAGTATTTCATCAGATGTACAAGCAGTTTTTCCATTATTACAACTTTACTTTAACCTGAAGTGAGTGGTGGATCAACTTATTTATAATGATATTATTGAATTCCTTGAAATTCCACTAAATTTATTGGGAAAAACTGGTCATAAAATCGAATACTCACAAAATTGAACAGATATGAGGCCACATAGCCAATATTTCAATTATTTGTAATGCATTTTTGAATTATATATTTACAGCCTAATAAAAAAAAATAAAAAAAAAACATATTCATCAGGCTCATAAAGAAGTTTGTACGAAAGATGGTTTGATTAACCTGCTACAAATAATTTAGAATTATAAATTAATCTTTTGATATTTTGACCAGTAGAACAGTATTCCAAATAATAAAGAACATAAAACCCACTACATATGGACAAATGGCTATATACATACATACATAAATAAAATTGTATGATTTGAATTATTTGTTTTATAAAAATTTTATAATTATTTGTTTCTTATAAAAATAATAGAATTACTTTTTTTCGTAAATGGAAATGTAAAAATACAATTTTGTTAAAACCAATGAAACCTTTTTTACAAGATACCTATTAAATCCCACTTGCTTCTTCTTTTGGTTACTCGGTGTCAGTCAATCCTGCTAGCATAGAACGTAATTTAAAAAACTGACTGCTATTAGCTGGTATATATATATATATATATATATATATATATATATATATCTATATTTGTATATAAACAATTAAAATTTATTTGTTGGGTGGTTAAGCCACGTCTATATGCATTTCATTGATGCTTTCCCCGAATCATCAGTAGATTTCAAACAGTTTTTTTTCATAAGAGGTTCCAGATTAATTTAAACCTAAATTCTAACTGCCTGTGCAAAAGAAAGAGAGACTTCGAAATCGTGAAATCGGCTATAGTTTATTTTATATAGCATCTATTACGCTTTTCGTTCTAGTCGAAAATAAGCGACTCAAAAGTTAAGCATACTGCAAGTGTTGCCACATTTCATCGATTTGGTCACGACTACTACAGCCATAAATTATATGGTGAAATAGTTTAAGTATTTTTCATTTAAAATATTTTATAAGCGATTTTACCTTATATTTTTATTATTATTATGGCGAGATTAGTACGTATTATGGGACAATGGTTTTTTATTTGTACACAATGTCATTCATTTGTACATGCACGTATGTAACTATTAAAGCATTTTATTACAAAATCTTTATTGCAAAAGTAAAAACGAACATTTGCTTTTTCATTCTTTTGTATTGATGGGCTGGCCAAATAGATTACTGTAGCAAAATCTGAGGAAATAAATATGTTGATGGCGCCACAGTTAACGTGCTCATAGATAGATTTTTTCTGTCTGCTTTCAAAGTTACAACTTTGTTGAACATTGAATTAAAAATAAACTTTGTTGAAAATAATCACATTAAAATTATATTTTGTCATCAAAAGTGGAGAAACGAAAAAAATTTACATTATGACGTGATTGTGCGTATAACAGCTTATATACTGTATATACTTCCCTTTGAAATTAATTACATACATATTTGTTTCTATTTAAAATATACATACTACATATATTACATATTTTGATCTATGAAATTATGAAACAAGAACGTACAATGATACTCATAATGTTTCTCATTTTTAAATACTTAATGATATAAATGAATTGTTTTGTTAACAAGGAGTACAAACAAAAACTTATAATATGATTATAACAAAACCACGAACTGAACATAGAACAAAAATATGAATGAAATGATATTTTAAAACCCAACAAAAAACATATTTAATAGTTTTAAGTAGTTGAACAACTGTAGTGAGATTATTGTGTGGAGTATTTCTTAAACAAAATAATAAGAAATAATAACCGTACGAATAAAATATAAAAATTTAAAAACACATAAAAATAAAGGACTGACTTACCTCAAACTTAAATCGGGTGATGCACAACGTATAGCAACACTGGGTATTTGTGGCACCAAACGCATTGCCATGACAACTTGATTACGCCACAAACGCAGATAAAAATCCTTTTGACTTTCTGTTGGAATTTTCTTTGTGGGTGCCGATGAACGCAACAATGATGCTCGATTGTCACTTACAGGTCTGTTGGTGGGAAAATCAATTTTATTTTAATTAATATAAAAGGTAAAAGCAACAACAATAAACCTATAAAAATATTTAATAAACGCGAATTGCAATAAAAATAACAGTAAGAACTTACGTTGGATCGATGACGCTATAGAGTGTAGTTACTCTAGCGTAACTAATTGGCCATGCTTGAGCAACCGCTGAAGGACATTTTTGCAGAATTCGGTCTCTTTCAAGAAAACCAAACAAGCAGGCTGACCATGGATCAAATTGTTGTTGTGGTGTTGCACTTGTTTGCGACAAATTCAGTGTAGAAGTGGAGGATTTTGAATTGTCTATGTTGAAATGAAAATATAAATTGCGTAATGACATTTTACAATTATTAAACTGTTGTGGTAAAGATTTTAATCGAAATGCTTACCGTCTGTTAGTCCAGCCAACCACACACCACTTGAACGTTCTGCAATCCATTGCAAATCGATTTGAGTGGCATTTAATATTGCCGTTTTTTCTGTTTGCGGCAAATGTGGCAAACATTTTTCCAGCACCTGTTGGTTGAACAGATCATAAGAAACAATTTTAATATTTAAGATAGACAATAGATAAAAAAATTATTATTGGAATTTTGTGCATATTAATATATTTACTACAAAACAACAATAGTTTTAAAAAGAATATGAAACAAAATTATTTGACAGTGCTCTCGTCCTAACAAGACAGCATTATTCAGAAGTTATAACACATACGAGTCATATTATTTGAAGCACAGTAGGCTGAATTTTGCTATTTTTCTCCCTTACCAACAACCTAAACTAACCTAAAGATAAGGTTGTTGCAACAAAAGAAGGCTCAGGTACTAGGAACAATCAACATTTATTTTTCTTGTTGAATATTTATTATTCTCGACGAATAATGTAGTTACTACTTGTTATTTAAAGTTATGAAGAAGTGGAAGAAATTGTTTTTAGCGATGATAGATAAGCTTGTTATTGAAAAAATAAAAATTTTTAACAATTATTTTAGAATATATTTTCTTATAAAAAAGCCAAGTTAAAAATTTTCACCCTAAATTTTGAGTTTATTTTTATGTTCAAGGTGAAAGCATTGCAACACACGTCAGAAGTGTGATCAAAGTAAAATAGAAAATTTAAAGAAAACTGTTTTTTTTTAACATGCTAAACTGAATATTCAAGACTTTTCATTATATTTTAATGTAAATTTCCACAGATTGACAATTCAAAAATAATATTTATTTAAGAATCCTACGTAGTAAGTAATTTCTATGACAAGTATTTCAGAAGGCAAATGGGAAATACATTTGAATTATATTTAATAGAGTAATAACATATGATCCAATTAAAAATAAGGATACAATTTTTAAGATACAAAAACGGTCAAATATTAGTATTTTTATCTTTTCCTCTACGTACATTTTATAGTCTACTTCAACATATAGCGTATTTTATGAAGGTAAAAATTACAAAATTTTTCTGACTTACAAGACTAATAAAAAACAGAAATTTTTATAAAAAAGTTAGAGATATAGACTATTATCCATTTTTATATGTTACTGATTTCATGACTACAGTTTTTACATTTCAGTTAAGTAGAATTTTCTGTGTCCGCTGGTTCGTTTATTCCATTCCTGTGCAGATTTACAACCACTTCCTCTAGGCATTCTAGTTAAATATTTACTTTCTAAGTCATTTACAGGAAAATATATGAAGAAAATATTAAAAATATTTCGTCTAATGTACAATTTTTAATACTGAAAACTATTTTACACACAGTAGCACATTTATACGGGTATGTAGTATGTTTTTCACATCTTGGAGAGACTGGCATAATATATTTGTTTAAAAATTAAATTAACTTTATAGATAAATTATTCTTTCAAATTAAAAATCCAATAAAGGTCAATAAAACCCCGAATTGAAATCATTGGTATGAAATTAAAAAAAAAAAAAAACTGGATCAAATTGACGCATTCGATATCGATTGAAATCTCTATCTAAATAGAAATTGCGATCGATACGGAACGCCATAATTTGAGCTCTGTGTTTTTAATCGTTCATCTTCAGATATACATATATGAATGTAACTAACACTAAATTTTTATTGGTACTAAATTTCGAAAATTTTAATTTCTGTAGCCTTACCTGGGGACAACATTTATCAATTACATCCAATAAAGGAGGTTCTGTTTCTGGTATGCCCAAAGCCTTCATTAAATTTTTTACTTCCTTTAAAATCATCGCTGCCAATTTGCGCAAATATGGACGATAATTACACAATAAAACCAAAGCGTAACCTTCGACAAAATGTAATGTTGTTGTCAAAGGTATTTCGTTTTTCTTTCCAGCATCAGCCATGTTTATTACAGTGGTTTGCGTTATCGTTGACATGCCACTTGAAGTGATGCTTGAAGTGGCACTCGAATTCGTATTTATACTCTTGGCATTGCTGGCACTGGAAAGTTGGCTGGTAGCCGTATCTTTACTAGCAACTCTACTGCTAACTCCCGTTCCAGGCATTAAAATGCTTTGTGTATTTGTCGCTCCAGCACTGGTGGCAGTTCCGAGTCCAGTTGAAGTAGGTGTTTTCAAGTTGTTTGTACCAGAGCTGCCATTGCCATTAACATTAATAGCGCAGCGCCAAATGTTAAGAAATACGAACAACATGCGTGTACAATTTTCCAGTAATTGTGGATAAGTGTCGGTGACATCGCGCACCAGAAATTGTGTATAACCGTGCACGACATCCTGACGCCAATCCGGAAAATCTATAACCAATGTTTGCAACGACTGATGCGTCAGCATGCGTAATTCTTCGTCCATATGTACGGTCAGACGCGACAGCAGATCTACTAGCTCTTGAGGAGTCATTGTATCAGGAATTAAACGTGGTACTGCCGCCACACATGTACGAAAGAGATCAATACGTGGTTTTCGTTCGCCCGAAAGCATTTCATCCGGTTCCTTATTTTGATTTTGTGTGTTAGTCATCATTAACGGTCGTCCATAATGCACATCAAGGGCGCGTAATATGTCTACAAACACACGACGCACATGAGGAAAATATGTAGACATGCCGATGCTACGTGCTGTATCATCGGTCAGCATTTTATTTATGTACGTCTTTTTTACACGCAACGTATTGCCAGAGGGTAACACTGGCACTGTACGAGGCATTGGAGGTTCACCATCTTTTTGCTGCAAAGAATCAGCCACCACCAAAAATGCTCTTAGGCCAATACTCATGCGTTCAGGATTTAAAATCAACTGAAAATAGAAAAGTTATAACAAATTTATTTCGGTATAAAATTTATTTTATTTCGTTTCATACCTTTATAGACCTCCCTACACACAATAGATCATAAACGATTTCCCTCATGGCAAAGTCCAATCGTTCCTGGGCTATAAATTGTATAATTTTCACAAATATATTTAAAGGTGTATCTCGTGGTATGACACCCTTTGAGCCTCTGGAAGAATAAAATAAAGAAACTTCAATTAATTAATGTTCTTTAGTACTTTTTCAATTTTACTTACTTTGGAAACAATGAATTCACAATACTCTGTAAGCGCGAATGTGTTGCAGAGTTCGATTCGCATTTAATACGTATCATATAAACCCACAGCAGACGATATAGAGATTCTAGAGCTACACGACTCATTTTGGAGTCACGATTCTTTAAATTACTTAAACACATGGCCAAAAAATAATGCCAATTCGAAAGGAAAAATGTTTTTTGTGAAACACACAGTAGACATGTTACTAGGGGAAATAGAGCCAAGCGATGTTTTGATTTAGTAGATGCATCCAGGGTCTGCATGTAGAGTAATTCCACGAAATTTTTAACACAAGGAACATTTACTTCATTTTTAACAGCCTGAAATGGAAGAAGAGTTGAATCTCAATACTTTTCAAGAAGTATTATCATGTCTAAGTAAAATTTACAAGAAAAATAAATAAATACACATAATTTTGTTTGTGAGTGCAATAAAAGCAACAAAAAAAAATCGATATTAAAATCGCTAAATATAAAAAAAAAAACAATGTAAATTTACTTTTAACTTTGTAGTTCAATTTTCTTAAAAAGTGTATGTTTAAATTTTTTAACTATTTTTGTTTTGTCATCACATATTCCAAGATATGACTTATCGTTCAAAAAAATAACATTCAAAACACTATATCACAGCTAATTTAAAATATAATAAAAAAATTCTTAGATAATGAGCAAACTTTCAAAAAATATTTGAGAATTAATTAAAGGCAAGCATATTTCAAAGCGTACTATGCTTCTCTTATTTAATTTTGCGGCGGACACTTAACTTATTTATACTCTATTCTTAAATGCATCTGCTTCTTGATTTCCCATTCTACGAGGACTGATATATTATAAATAAAAGCTTTAATTTCAACAAATATATATTTTTTTATGTTTATACTTTTTTATTTACTAACACCAGCACTCACGGGATGATCCCTGTTCACAATGGCGGAAATATACAATGAAAGATACAGTTTTGAAGGGACAGATGCAGAAAGATGAGAAGAGGGCATATGTAGCAACTATTTTTTTAATTATTATTGAACTGAGGGTTTGGCTATAATACTGACACATTTAAACAGGATGACAAAAAACACCAATCATGCACTTTTGGAAATCATAAAAATCCATCTCATATTCACGACTGAGTGCGCGATATTCGGCATCGTAGTCTAGCTTTAACTACTTCAGCCGAAGTAATTTTTTTATTGAAAATTTATATGTATGTATATTTAGAAAAACACCTTTTGTGAAAATACCAATTCAAAAAAGTATATTTTTCAAAAAGTTACCTTTACTATGAAATACAATTTAAAAAAACATTTTCAATTAAGTGCTTTTTCAAAAATAAATGAATAATTAAATAAAACTGTGAACTTACCGCAGCAACGGGCACTAGAATTTCAACAAATAAACCAGCCAAAGCATGTTTGATATCCTTGTCTTTTAATTCTAAAAAATACTGGCCACACTCATGCATGAATTGAAACGATGCCTCAAATTCTTCTATGGGTACCATCTAGAAAAATTAAATATATTATTAAATTTATGAAATAATAAGATTTTTGACGATAGCCGTTGTACAAATTTTCTGTGCATATTTATGTGATTATGATTACATATATTTATAAAAATTATTACATTCTTTCAACAAATTATATCTGAAAGCATGGTTTCAGCAGTATTTTTGGATACAAAATATGGTATCACGTTCATTTGCAACTGAGCATATATCACTCATTTTCTTCAGCAACTCAAAATAACTATTTTTGCAGAAAACGTAATTAAAGTTTTAAAAAACAACTAAAAACTCAATTTTTTGAGTTATGGCAGTATTGCAGTAAATGAAAGTGATGTTTGCACTCGAAGTAAATGGAGAATAATTATACCAATTGCGAATAATTATTTTGTTGTCGATAGAAAAGATACATTTTAGCACACATCTGCACCGTTTGCACTACCCATCGTGTCAACTATGGAATTATACTTTTTAGACTCACCTTCACTCGAAAGAATTTCATACCCATAAGCAAACTAATAATGCTTTGCGTTGTATGTGGTGACGGTTCTTTAGCTCTCAGCTCTTTTAGTTCACTCATAAAACGTTTACGCACGGAACTAAAACGTGATTGTGCCAAAACGCCAATGACTTCGGCATACAAATCGGCAATCATGTGTATATTATGTGCATTTGGATTATTCTGCAGACCCTCTTTGTATTTGAAATGTTTAAAGGCTAAATTCTCAATACTTCTAACCAAATCCTCATGTCCAGGATGAAACGGCAATTGCTTAAGAATTTCAATGAGAGCCAAACAAAATATAAACTCTACGGCGGCTTCGCGACGTTGTAATTGAAATTCAATATCTTGAGAATTCAATGGTTTTGTGAGATTTACTACTGACTTTTCCATACGTTTGAGATCATTTTTTATTTCGGCATCCGAAAGTTGACGTTTGTGCCACGCCAACAGAGTATGCAGCAGAGATGGCAAACAATGTTCGGCTACACTACCTAAAGCGGAAAGCAACTGATCAAATTGTTGATCTTCACCACGTTGCAATAGCTTTGAAAGGGGCTTGTCTACACTTTCCAACATAACCAATTCGATTTTCTTTTCAGCCTGTAGTGTAAAATCGGTAAATAAATTGCGCATGACAATTTCTCCAGGCCTTAAGGAGCTGACATCATTCGTTTCCAACTGGTTGGCATTTATACTTGAGTTGACCATATTGCTGCCACCACTGATGACTGGATTTGAATAGGGTATAACATTAACTATAGATGAACGTGAATTAGTACCCCAGGGCAAAAGAGATTGTCGCTGTGGTATCATTATCGGGTTATAATTTCGATTAACACCGTTTTGTGTGTTCCCTAAGGCAGCAGATGATGCCGTTGTTATACCCTGATAATTGCTAATTATTTGTTGATTAGGTCCAGTGCATAAATTTGAGGAACCAGCACTATTAACTACTCCTACACCTCCACCAGCTCCTCCGCCACTATCAACTGCGTCTGCGCCGGTATTCTCCAACTGCGACTCATTAAGAGTACTGTTTTCTAATTTATTGAAATTTTGTGGCAAAGGGCTATCCTCGTTTGTGGGAGTTAGTCTATCACTCTGATTCTCAGGAACAGGTGAAGCCGACTCGCCACCTGCTGCGACAACCCCCTGTGTTAAGCTTGTATTACGTGAGGATTTTGGTGTCGATTGTTGCTGATATTCGTTGGAATTTGTAGAACGACGTTGAGGTGGTGTTCGACATACTTCATTATTTTCAGGTGATGAGTTGTTGCTATTAGCGGACACATTTGCTGCTGGAGCTACATTTGTTATTGTAGATTGTTGTTGTGTTTGTTGCTGAGTATCTTCGTTGCCTATAATGGGACTATTGGATGCTGTCGGTGAAGTAGGAGCATTTTTATTGGTTGGGCTACTTAATGCACTTGTTGAACTTATATTTTCATTTTGGTTTGGATTTGAACCTGTTGATTATGAAAAATGAAAAGAAAACACGTTAAGGCGATGTACTGTAATAAAATTATGTATTTCTGGTGCTATTAAAAGAGAATATTATATTTAGCGCATACAAACAAAATATATTTTCATATAATGTAATGATATCTCCAGTGATTGAATACATTTCAAACGTCAATTACATTATGATCTTTGATATAAAAAATGAGTGAGATGTTATTATATATTTTCAACTCCAAGTGATCTTATTAGAATGGGGTTCGTACAGGAAAGCGCATGTTCTTCATAAATATTCCCAGTATTGATACAAAAAAAAATTAAACATCAGAAGATTTAAATCGCCGGAAACTAATGCCAGAAATGAATTTTCAATAACCCTTAATACATCCCTGGAGAGAAGGAAACCTATCGCCAAACAGGTGACGTTACTGGTTCTCATGATCTAGGAACTACTCGAGTGCCGTAACTGGACATAACAAACATAAGGAGTGATAGACCTAAATTTAAGATACACTCAAATGCCTCGATTTTTTTAAGACGATATAGGACATACTTCACATCATCTGATCTCCTCTCATGTGTGGGCCGGTGCATAAAATTTTGTTTTGAAATTACTCGACCATGTGCATGAGATAGCGAATAAGCTTATTGGTGAGTTGGCTACCCCAACTCTATTGACTCACTGGAGCATCGACGCAAAGTGGGGAGACTGCAACGAATGTGTTCATGTTAGGGAACTTGTGAACAAAAAGCTATTACGAGTTCATCACACAGGTCGCATCCTTTTATGGTTGAGTTGACAGTGAACCGCACCACGCTTTACAGAGAGAATTTGTTCTTTCGCTGAACAGTTAGTATGTGGAATGAACTTCTTGTAGAGATCTTTCCTACTACGTTTAACTTAAGGAGATTCAAATAGAACGTCTACAAACACTACTTCCTCTAACCCTCTACCCATAACCAATTTTCCTGGTTCTAGCGCAGTGCATCGTATATGTAGGGGTCATCTCCTGAGTGCTGGACCAAGACAAACCAAAGGGGATATATTCATGGATAATCTCCTACTACACTAGAATCAGTGATTACAGCTTTTTTCTTTTTCTCTTAGCACCACTACAATTGTCTACTAACTACAGGATGTTACAATCGCCTTAAATGCTTCAATATTGTGTTTTGATAAGAAATGAATATGATGAATTATTTTCTTAGCAAAATGAAACATATTATTAGGAAAATCTACGAGAAAATTTAACAATACATATATTGAATACAAACAAAGTACCTCCATTTGTAAATATTTGCAACAGATCATAAAAAGAACGGCTCGTTTCTGCGCGGGACATGCCACGTTCTAAAGCTTAAAGTTTAGTGTGCAACTCTTATAAAAATTAAATATGTAAAGAATTATAATAAAATTATTAATAATAGAAATCAAGTATTACAAAATATATCAAACATACGAATATATCGTACATATATTTTTGCTTAAGTACAAACGAAAATAGCACTTATATTTAAGCAAAAGTCTGAAATTAGAAATAATCGCCAGCGAAATTTTTCAGAATCTTGATTTACCAGATTGAAAATACGGGTCATAGTTACCAAAATTAAGTGAAAGCTTTTTAAGTGGTGCTGAATGACTAAAAGTAAATTAAAATCATCAGCTGATTTGGCCCTGAGTTACATTATGTATGAAGAGGTGGCTCTCGACGGAAAGAGAGAAGTCATCTCACAACCAGATAAATAAGTATTTTGAAGACTTTGACAGGGGGGTTACTTTTCGCATTTGTATGCTCTTTAAAATGAAATGCGAAAGTAATTTCTTTCGCATCGTAATAAGGAATAACCACGCAGATCTTTTTTTAGAGGGTATAAAAAAATTTAAAATATGTTAGACAAAGTTTATAGAAAAAAAAATACTGAAAACCGATAAAATAATTTTTCGTCTACAATAATGTCGCGTTCAATAATAAGGGTCAGTACAGGTAATTTGAAAATCAGAGTTAGTGGAAAAAAATTTGGCAAAAACAACATGAAAGTATTAAAATAAATTTATATAAAATATTGTTCCCTTGTATAATTTCAAAATGTGTTGCCTTATTGTATAAAGCACTTTTGTCCTTTAAGAAACTGCTTGAGCTTTTTAAACTTTGTTTTCTTAATTTTTAAAATTTTGATTTCGAATTGGTCTTAAGCGAATATAAGCAGCAGATTTTTCTGCTGATTTCGCGTTTGTTGTCAATTTCAACATCTTATGCTGTATCTTTCGCTATATTCAATAAACATTTTTAGGACAAATATCTCTACTGCCAGCGCAAGCAATAATGTTTCCAAAGAAGTTGTTATCGAAATGTTCTGAATAATTGTACTGAGAACAATGCATGCCCTTTGTTAACATAAGAGTTTCTATTTGAAAATGCCTTTATTAGCAATTGAATATTTACACAGAAATGATGTGACAATCAACAAGACCCTAATTTATTGAAATTTTCAAAGTCATTATAAATTAAAAATAATTTGAATTTTTACAATTATTTTGTTTATCTGCGCAGTATTATTTTTTCTTCTTTTTCAATTTCGTTAAAGAAAACAAATAACACATAAATTTTTATCAAAATGGGCTTAACATATTTAACTGAATTGCGGGAGTTCCCGTCTCTAGAAAAAGTAATATCGGGAATACCCGAAATTGTGTCCTTGCAAGGAGAACATGAATATATGTATGTTTTCAAATATTTTTAAATTTTAAATTGTTTGAAACTATTCGAATAGTGTTTTCACAGTGAAAGCTAAAACCATAAACATGTGATTTAATTAATTCAGGTTCTAACACACAATATATGTAATCACAATAAAATAAACTTCTTAAAGAAATAGATGCATTTATTGTTGTTCTTTTTTCCACTTTTACAACACTTGATTCAAAAAATGTTGCACTGAACACTAAAATAGAAATATGTACTATTATATTTTGAAAATCTTTGGAAATGACATTATTTCATATGAAAATCATGCGATGTTTTCAATACATAACTCGGCAATAGTCAAAATAAAAGTTGCATTGAAAATATATTTCGTTGTTTTATTATAAAAACATTTTGTTGACAATATTATTTAGCTGTTCGCATTAATGTAATTTGAATTATAGTGAAATTCTGTGGTTTTAATTACGTCATATGATTATTTTCCCTGCGATTATTTGAAATTCCATATCAAGCGATTAACTAAAAAACAATTATGGGCCCATTTGTTGCAAAATGTCTGGTAAAATTTCAACTTTACATGACACTAAGTGTTCCTTCCCTTCCAATTACTGGGACCCGACAACGCAACTATACAATTTTTTGTTTCAGTTCGATATGCTGATCCTCCAATAAAAAAACACCCGTTATTATTCGTATTAGTATTGTTTTTTTTTCTTCTGTGCAACGTTTAAAAGCTCTCATTGATGACACATGCTCCCAGTTGAATCACGTAACAATTCATATTTAAAAAAAACTTGTCTTTAAAGTGGCATGTTTGTTTGGAAAATAAAAGACCGAATAATTAACTTTTTGTATGTTTAATTAAATTGTATTTTTATTGTTTATTTGCTTTAATGCACAGTGAATTCTAAATGGCCGTTTAAGCAAATTAACTAAAAGCTTTAAAGCAAATATACAAAAATACTTTTCGGACATGGATAATTTTTTAATTAATTTAATAGTTTTATTGTTTTATCTTAAATAATTTAAGATGAAACACTTCAAGACTGCGATTTCATTCTCGCATTAATGTTTTTTGTAATTTTTCCTAGAATTCCTCATCATTTGAAAACTATATTATTTTTCCGGGATTCACCTTCTTCGAAGCGATTCCCACAATTTCGGGAAGAACACGCGGAAGCTCCAAGATTTAGACGGAGTTCATATCCCATTCAAATGCTCCTATTTATATCATTTCAATGTAAATGTCATTAAAACAACAAACACTCAATTAAAGCCAGATGAAACTAGTTTAAGGCCACTGGAAATAGAACCAAAAATATTAGGGTTTATAACACAATTCGCGCTTGAAATCTTTTAAAATCCCATTTTTAGCTGAATATTTTAAAGTAAAAATAAGAAAGTTTATGTTTGTATAAATTTTTTAATTTATTTTTTTCTTTGTCAAAAATCTTTTAGCAATTTCTCTCTTGGGCTGGCGTTTTGTACCATCGCATTTCGGTTGTCATTTACAAATTTGCAGTTATAAAATGCAATGCTATAAAAGGAAATATGTGAAAATGCCAAACGCTGTTACTAGTACGCACTGCTGTGTTTGCTTGCGATTGCATAAAATGCCCATAGTGTGTTCTCGGCTTAACGTTAACTCTTTTTGTTTTTGTGTTTTTAATGTTCTTTTTATCTCATTTACATATAGAAACGGTGTTTTCAAATTCTTTAACAACAAAAGTTTAATTTAAAATAATATATTCTTAATGATTTACGTTACTCAAAGTTTTATTTTTATTATTTTAATACTTTCGCGTGAGTGCCCTGCATTCAATGACGCCAACAAGTGCTGAATATGAAAACTCCGACAACAATTAGTTTATGAAAGTTCACTGCCTTTTATTTTTAAGATCCCCACAACTTTTGTAGACTGTAGGCTGACGCAGTTAATGAATTGAAACTGGAGCTTTATGCTCGATCCCATAGTCAGCCAAGTCATGAATATGGTACCGGGTGTGCTTAGGTGGCAAGGTTATAGCACCGGGGCCAAATCACGGAATTTTTGAACTCTGGACTTGTGTACCTAAATTATTTAATTGTTCAGCAAAATACTGTTCTTAGTTTCAATTAGTATTTTTTGCGTTCTATTTCTGGAAAACATTTACATTATCAAACTCACACAAGCATAGTTGTGTTACACTTTCCACTATCTTATTTTATACCAATATTGATGAAATACACTTGTCTCAATAGGACTTTTTGTGTAGATATGCACAACATAAATGTTTGTCTAAGCATAAAAATGATAAAAATGATTTTAACTTTGCTTGAAGAGCAGCAACATAATATTTCTTATTTGCTTGCAAACACACGTGTGCACCGAGATTTATTGCAAAAGTTCGAAGTTGTATGAATGATTTTTTATAGGCTGGTAGTAAGTCAGTTTCCTTTATTCCCCAATTATTTATCAACGCCCAGGCAATGTCACATATAGAACACATACATACTCGTTGTGCACATCAATTATCAGAGTAATAAGCCTGGAAAACTATTACTTATACAAGTTGCACATTTTTTGATTTTTATATTGACTTCTACGAATAAATACAGAATAGAGAGGAATATTTCTTTACAAAAATACATATTTCCTTCTGCTTGTTTAACATCAAATCGTAGAGATTTTTTAAAACATATATGAAAATATCTTAATTGAATTTTAATAAACTAATTTTTTGACATATTGTCATAGTACTATTATAATATGAAATTTATTTGTTGGGTGGTTAAGCAATGTCTATATGAATTTCATTGGCGCTTCTTACCAAATCGTCAGTAGACTTCAACCACAGTTTTGCAAAGTTTCAAACTTCTCAACCTATTAAAAGACTTCCAAAAACCACCTGAGAATTATGTTAAATAAATTAACTATAAAAATTCACAAAAGATTTCAAAAAATCACATTATAATAAGTGTAGAAGGCTATGAAACGTATACAAACCAAACCCAACAAACAACTTTTATTCGATATGACTCTTATTTTTCTATACCTTTATACAATTAGAAATCCCTTGGATTAATATGAAATAAATTTCATATTAATTGAATTTTGGTACATTTCTAACAACATGGAATGAGTCGCAGCAATCATTTATAAAAAATTTATGTTACAAAAATATTTATATACAGCAATATTTATTTATTCAATTCTAGATTATCTACACTTTTGTACATAGATGCGAAAAGAGAAATAATAGAATAATAACGTGCTTATCAGGTGCCACATAATACACAATTTATTTTGTTGCATAGTGTAATCAAACAGAAATGAATATCATATATGAATATCAACGTTAGAAATTTAAAAACGAACCTTTTATTTTCTTTTGTGTCCATTGAAAATTCCATAACATCAAAAAGTTGCATAAAGTTTTTAAATATTCACACGTCTGGCAATTAATTATTTTATTTGTTGACTGTTTTTATTTTATTATTATTATTATTATTATTATTATTTTTTTTTTTATTAATTACAACTAATTTATAGTGCTATTTTATTGATCTTTTTATCTTCTTCGAAAGATTATTGTATCATTAAGAATGTTGTCAGAATTGGTAGCCCTCACTTAATTATTGTTTATTATTATTGTGTATTTTATAGATTTATGAAAATTATCAGAGTAAAAGCAAGACTATATTTATATCACAATTGAGTCTCTTTATATGGCTTTATGCCCTTCAAAAAAAGTTTTTTTTTACAAATATATAAAGATTTTAATTTATTTACTTTTAATTACTTTTTATTTATTGCGTTTTCTTTTCTAGATTATTTAAAGTCTTAAAAAAACATTCCAAGAGATAAGACAAAACAATCACATTGATATTATTTAGAACAAATGACATCACGTGTAACATGATGATTAATTAAATAGTGGAGTTGTTTATGTATGTCACGTGCAATTGTGGCAGCAATTTAAAAATAAAACAGACTAGATTCGATTATCAAACGTAAATAGTCACAGAAAATGCTTTAGCCATCGAGAATTCATATGTGCATATTTCTTTAGCCGCGTAAAAAGTATTAAAAATTTATAATTTTGGAAATTTTCTGAAAAAAAAAAATTATTATGGAAAACATCCATGATAGTAAATCAGAAATTTAGGCAATGGGTACCAGATGACTGACTTTGTTTTTGAAAGGCTTTCGTAGTTCAAAAACTCTTTTCTTCCCACTTATGAAATATTTGCCCAAAAAAACGTAACCACTAGATAAGCATAACAAATGTTTTTTGTTTATGGAGTAAAACAGTTTTACCCATAACTAAGAGGCAGTGTAATAGAATCCAATGTTATCCAATCTCAGTCTTTTCAACTCAATAAACACTTCTCTGAATTAGAAGTTTTTTTTATTAGTATTTAAAGGCTATAATTTTTTTGGGCAAATATTTGATAGGTGTGAACGTTCTTTTGTTCGATAAAATGTGCTATGCCGCCTCTGTAATTTGCCATGGAAGCCAACCTGCATGCTCAATTACTAAATTATCATTCTCAATTTACTAAATATGCATTCTCAATCACTAAAATAATATTTAATTACTAAATATAGTATTGGATGAGCCCCATAACTTTAAGGCAAATAAATTTAAATCCAAGTTAAAATTAACAGAGTATTTTTATTTCCTCAAAATTGCAGTATATTAAATAAAACCGATATAACGTGCCGGCAAAAAGGTGTCGAATCGTTACCTCCCTAATTTTGAGTTTCAGAATATTTTTGAAAGCATGCACATATCAACAGTTTGTAAGAGCGTATATCCAAAGACTGAATAAAATTAAATAAATAACTAAACAAAAAATAACCATAAAAATGGAACATTTCGTTAACTGGGTCACAAAATGTTTTTACGATTTGCATTTATGGATTCTACAATGTAAATTTGTAATAAAATTTTACATTAAACGAGGGCGATCTGTAGATGGTTCACCCCGTATGTTGATTGTTGTTCAAGTATAAATAAAAACGATAATAAAAATTGATTTTATTTTTTGGTTTTGTTTTTCATCCATTTCTTTAAATTATATTTTGAACACAAGTTCTTATTCACTGCATAAATTTGATTTTGTTATTAACATTTGCATATTCCAACTGTTGCCGCATTCATATCGCATTTTTCATTTAACAAAATATTATTTTTAATAAAAGCTTACATATGATTGTACATATATGAATGCATAAATATGTATTTATGCAAATAAGTGTGTGTGTGTGTGTTTCTTTGCACTTTAATCTTTAATATTTTTGGTGTATTCGTTTCGAAGAATTCTTATTTTTGTTCAAATTAAATTTCTTTTAATTTTTTGTAAATTATGTGGCTTCATTATTATTAAATTCTTCTTGTTTTTATGGCATTTTCTTTGGCATACAGATTCGCGTTTTGTATACGATTTGAACAAACGTTAATCACAAACTGTTGCCGCTAAATATAAATAAAATTAAATGAAAATATATATAATGAATTTCAAATCAAATTTCAATGTAGTAGCAAAAAAAAAAAAAAAATAAGTATTGCTGAGCGTACAATAAAGAGATGGTGTGGCCAGATTGAGGTTTTCTAATCTCCCATTTTGGGAACACGAAATTTCAGAACATGTGACCATGAGAAAAAGAACAATGAAAACAACGAATATCCTAAATTTGTTTGCTAAGAAGATAGTTCAGTATTCATCTTCATAGATTTTAATTGTGACCGTAGAGATATTGAAGACTCAGACAGACCAGATCAATATTGTTCATTAATATTCATTTTTATTCGTTTGTTTAAGTGCAGAAACACATCGAATACACTACCAGTATATCGTTTGTTTATTTCTAGGTAAAAATTTACAAATAGAAGCATTGGTTTGTAATGCAAATAGGCGTAGCAAAGCCACGTATATATAGGAGAAAAATAATCGAATTTATATACTAGACAGATTTCAAATAAGAAACGACTTTATCCATGAAAAAATCTTAACGGATTCAGTGTCTATTTCGTGCAAGAACTTTTCCCATCGAAAATCTATCTATAATTGCCTTTGTCATGCTATTTTTATTGAAGTGTGATCCATATCTTATGGTATATTCTGATTTGGCCTGCCATTCACAGAATGGCAAAACTTTTTTTGCGACTTTTTTGTAGCGACTTTCGGAAACAACTGTTCTGCTCTGTTGTGTAGATTGAATATAAAAAACTGATGTTGATTTTCCTTTGTGCTTTGAAATATTTATTATGTCTTTCTGAATTGGAAATACCTTTCGAACAATAAAAATCAAATTTAACAGATTGTTGTTGAAACTCTTGAATTCTTTTTTTTTTTACATTCGCAGAAAGCTTTCGATTTAACAAGAAATCTTTATATGGGAGCACATATTATTAGCTCATCGATTTAGCCGCTATCCAAGTATCTGTTGTATTAATCATCTGGTAATTCTATATGCTTTGATTTGCCCTGGTTGGCGATTAGACAAACGCTATAGTGTTTTGAATGCGAACACACTGATCGATATCTCATTTTAGCAAACCCAAATAGTTGCCAGCTTCTTTTGTTGCGTCTTTTTATTTCTACATACCCGTGATATCAATAAGCTAAAATATTTCGAATTAATGATGAAATCCAGCGTGAGGATTTCTTTAAAATAAACTATTCGATAATAAATTATCCGATAGTTGCTCCATTTCCATTGAATCTCCTTTGCATACCGCATTCTACAAATTCAGTAACCATCTCTTCCAGTGTACTATTTATGCATATGCTTTCACCAGCATGTATAAATGTGCACATACACATTTACATTTTATCGTACAAAATTTTTTTCAGATGAAAAAACGTTCTTAAATAGTTAGCTGACTCTTATTTAATTTAAGAACGCATATATAATCTTTATTTAGAACTTCCTACGTTTTCGTTTATATCGCATATCTTAATATCTTTGTTTTTATTCATTTAATGTTATATTATTGGCAGTAAAACGTTTTGTGGTTCCAGTACTCTAGTTCCGGCCGAAGTAGTTAGAAAGAGAATCTATGACTGTAATAATTGCTTTACAGTTTTACCATTTTACAATAAAAACAATAGTATTTACTAAATCAATGTGTAATTGTTTCCAATTAAACAGTTTAATCGTTTGGCAACATTATCAGCAACCGAAAACAGAGAAATAAATGAACTACACTGGGTTCGGACGAATATTAAAACAGCAAAAACATAAAAAACAATCTCAAAAACAGAGAAACGACAGCCGCATTGTAAAAGAAAACAAAACAATAAAATTCAAATTAATTTACAAAAAATATATATATAAAACTTTGAGTGCCAGTGTAAGACGATTTGTATGGGGACAGTGTTGAAGACGCGCATTATATTTGGCACACATTTATAAGCTTTTGCTTCTTTTTAAATCCTAACAACTTGGCCCTAAGCTCTCGTTCAAAAGGGAGAAGTCCTTTAACTTATATATATTTTTACGCATCTTTTACAACAACAACAGGGTTTATTTGTTGAGGGCTTAGTATACCCACAAGCCTGCAGCTCATTGTCTCTTAGGCATTGGGCGTTATCGTGTTGGCCTTTTTCCCCTCTAAATTCGATATCTTTCAATAAATCAAATGCTAAAACCTAAATTTTTCCTTAATCTATTACAAAATAGCGAATTGAAAGGCAAAAAACTCGCAACGCGATAAGACTAATTGATGAGCCAACTTTAGTAGACTGAATAACTTTTACAATTTAATCGAAAATTTTTGTTGGTCAGGACGCAAGAAGACATTCGTTTGCATATCTGGAATCTTGGAAGTCATAAAAATATCGAGAAATTAGCTATTTTTGTTAAGAAAATTGTGTGGATTGTTAAAAATTTACGAAATTATTGACACATCTTAAGTTTATGTACATTTTAGGGTATTCAACCAATAGATTTGTGGTTTTAATCATATAATCGTCTGAGTAATCGTTTTGAGTTTTAGTTTAATAACAACGATTTATTACTTTTGGATTAATCAGTTAACTTATGATCACAAATGCATGACATATTCCTTATTTTGGGTTTTAAGCACTTTAGTGGCCAAGAGCAATAGTTTAAGGCTTTCCACAACACATAATATTCGTGTATGAGAGGAAACAAATCATTAAACACACACAAATAAAGTCAAATATTAAAATATATAATAAAAGTTTTTATTACGTTACTGGGTTAATCGGTTGAAACTGATAGATTTCAGCGAATATAACAAAATTGAAATTATTCGAATAGTTTATTGTTTAGCAATTGATCGGTTACACGATTAACTGATAAAATATTCTGGTATATTGAGTTTGAAAAGTTGATAGGACTGCACACACACACACAAAAAACACATTTATATGGAATGAAACAAAAAAATTACATACGTGAAGATATTAACAACTCACTTCTAGACACATAAACCACAACAATTAAAATTGTTCTTTGCAAAGAACTGATTCATAAGTTACGTTTAAGAATTCCAATGCAACTTATGAAATCCAAAATTAAATATACTTTATTGAAAATAATTAGAATATACCGAACATTCGCATTAAACGCTGAGCGAGAAATAACCGAAGATTAAATCGATTAAAACATAAACACCATTAATTGAATACCCTAATATATACATACGTACCTACAGTCATACTGTTTACAATGTTTCTTTTACATGTATTTATGTACGCATGTGCCTAAAAAATGAAGAAAAAGCTTCATGCAACCAACATTATATTTAGGCCGGAAAACCGCAAGAAACTTTTTTCCATTACTCGTTTAATTATAGAATTCTTTTTGTGTTTATGTATTTGAAAATAAGTAGGAGTATATATCGGAGGTGTTTTTGGAGACAGATGATTTTATATTTATGTATAAAATAATATATAATAAACACATTGTTTTCATTTTCATAACTTTACTTGACAACTGCACCATATATTCTACAAATTATATGTAAATATATAATTTTTATATAATTTTAATGTATCTTTGAAATTCAAAACAAATGGCAACAAAGAGTGCATCACATAGGTAAAAACTTGTTTAGTATGAGGAAGTATTGCTTTAATATATTCAGGCGATTTACACTGTAGTCATAAAGTCATAAAATATATCTCTGTGAGCACCCCATCATAGTTTAGTGACGAATTTCAAAATTGGTTCAGCTGATAAAAATTTAACAAATTTACAATTAGTTGCAAGAGAAATCAAATTACTACGTTTGTAGAATCTTTTTTATTTAGAACTAAAATATTAACCTTACGCCGCAAACCTTAACCTTATTCGCCAAATAAATTTGTATGTGTTAACAAAAACAACTGCTGCCGGTAATATATTTTAGCCGCATAAATATTTTAGCGGCGTCAAATGGAAAAAGGCACAATAGCTGCCAGTTAAAAATTTAACAGGCAAAACTGTTCACCCATATATTTTTATATATTGCGATTGATTTAATTCTTTTATACTTATTTTTATATTATTAATATGTAATTTATAATAATAAACTAATTTTTTGACATATTGTCATTGCACTATTATAATATGAAATTTATTTGTTGGGTGGTTAAGCAATGTCTATATGCATTTCATTGGCGCTTCTTACCAAATCGTCAGTAGACTTCAACCACAGTTTTGCAAAGTTTCAAACTTCTCAACTTATTAAAAGACTTCCAAAAACCACCTGAGAATTATGTTAAATAAATTAACTATAAAAATTCACAAACGATTTCAAAAAATCACATTATAATAAGTGTAGCAGGCTATGAAACTTATACAAACCAAACCCAACAAACAACTTTTATTCGATACAACTCTATTTTATTTTTCTATACCTTTATACAATTAGAAATCCCTTGGATAACAATGAAGGTATTTATAACAACTCATTTCTCGACACATAAAAAGTAAATAATATTTATACTGTTTTTTAATAATCGCCCGTATTATGATTGACGACGTCGACGTCACATCAACACGACAGCGAAAAATTGTCACTTGTCTGGTCTTTGTCAACAGAAATTGACTTCTGGTAACGTGTGCTATTAATATTATACGCCTTAGAGAATACAAAAAGGCTGTTAATAATAATGAATGATTGTCCACAATTAAATGAAACGTGACAATTTTTTGCTTTCGTGTTGATGTGACGTCGACATCGTCATTCATAATATGGGCGATTGTATCGTTGTCTCGCGCAAAAGCTTTCAGCCTTTCGACTCAGATCTCTAAAGCGATTTTATGATAAAACACCAACGTGCCACAAGAAGTCGTTTTATTTTATAAGTTTTTTTTATGCAGTTAAATTTAGAGTATTCTAAAATATAACTTTAGGACAATATGACTAAATAGCACACAGTGTAAATACCCCAATAGTTTCAACAAATTTGTATAGGTATTGAGTTCGAACATGCTGTGCCCGATTTCATGCTATTTTTTGTTGGGCGATCCATAGAATATGTTGATTGTTATACTACGAATCATGCCACAAATCTAATAAAAGCACATAAAATATAAATATAATAATCTTGTGTTTCACAATACTTCTTTCGATTCGAGAAAACACAGATTCCAATTTAAGAGCCACATTTCAGATTTTAATAAAAAATATATGACAAATAATGATCAAATAACCTTAAAAACAATAAGAAAAATATCTCCAAAGCGTGAAGAATTGCACTGAATATTATTCTTTTGAGCATTTTTATGCAAAAGTGTAAATCTTTTCTGTTTCGGATTGCACTGCCATCGTAATTATGGAATAAGGGCAGCAAAAAATGTCTGCTCATGATTTCTTTTAAATAACATTTCTTATTGGCCAGCTGGTAGCTACACCTCAAAGCAACAACACATTAAGGAAATATAATTAAAAAGAAAAAGCTAAAAAAGGTAATTCATGTAAATACTCATATAAATAAATTATATAGTTCATGGTCAACTTAATAATTTACGAGTATGTATTTATAAGACAACGCAAGCATATGGCCGAACAGCAAACGCTCTCAAAAACAAAGAAGAAATATCTAGTCATTTTACAGATTGTAACACACGAATATACACCACCGTTCATCTGATTAAGTTCATTATTTATTTTTCCAGTTTTTTTTTTTTTTTTTTGATATGCTGAATGGGGACTATTTGCGTATAATCGTTCCATTCACAAGAGCGTTCGTAAGGTATATCACTGAAAATACATATTTGTGAGAGCATATTTGGATTGAAATGAACTAAGTATATATTTACCATTAATAAAAATATATTTTCTATTGTTAATTATTAAGCTCCATATTAAAAAAAAAAATAATGCATTTGAAGTCTATTTTAAGAAAATTTTATATGACAATATTTCAATAACACACAGTTTAAACCACAGTTGCCACTGTGGTACAATTGAACCAAAAATTGTTGTTTTTTTTACGTTTGGTTCGCTGGTTCATTTTTTTTTTCTTTTATGAAAAGTTAACGATTATAATATAAACAAATTTTGAAAGTTTTATCATGCCTGTAAAAATGTATTTACGAAAATTATTCACATAAAGTAAAAGACTTGATTCGTTTACAACACTTATCAAGTAATCGATTATTACCTACCCACAGTAGTAAATCAAAAAGCTATATTGGCAACACTGATCGATTGTTACTTTTGTTTACAACCAGTCAGAAATTGAAAATTTGACTTCAGTGTAAAAAGTATTGTATTATGCTGGTATGCAAATAAAATTGAAAAAATTGGTTCTCTTTTTTTATTTTGGTTCTTTTTTTATGGATTTTGGTCCCGAAGGAAAGTTTAGAGTAGCAACCGTGGTTTAAACTCTAAATATTTTGAATATGGAGATAAATATTTAAAAGGTTTCTACGTATTAATCTAACAAATATTATATTCCCAGAGCTGGCCTAAAAACGACTATTTTGAAAACATTAAATTCAATCGTATAATTAGGACGCCCTTTTTAAGAAAATTCCCAACAACAATAATACAGTACAGTATATTTATACGATTAGACAACGAATGCGATGTTAATGGGAGACTGTGAATTGAACATTTCTCATTCCCCATAACGTACATGTATGTAGCCTGGGTCGCAATAAATAGTTAAGCCGAATAAGCGGTGTCCGTCTGTCTTTACGTGAAATCGGTATTCCGAAGCATATAAATTTTTTTTTACTAAAATATATTCAAGATATTATAAAGATAATAATACAAGAAATTATGAACCTAATCAAATTAACAGCGCTGTATGAGGAGAAATTTTATTTAGAAAATTTAAAAGTTACACAAGAAGAACCGAAAAATTAAGAAAAAGAAAGAAATAGAACAAATAGAAGTTTTGTGAAAAAAAGTGTCAGTCATCATCGTCAGCAGCCAGCGGCAGTCAGTGAATGGAAACGTATATGAAAATAATAGCAAAAAAAAACAAAAACGTGCAACGCCAGTCAATAGTTGTACAAGTAAAAGTCGCAATAAATAAACGAGAAACAGCTGTATGGAATTCTAAAACTTGCTGCCTGTTTACAACAGCGCTGCTACAGAATTTAGAATTTTTTCTAAACGGCGTTTTATTTCTCTTGGATTTTCGTTCGTGTTTTGAGAGTTTTCGTTTTATTAAGTTGCCTATTTTGCTTCAGTAAAACAACGTTGGCCCATTAAAAGTATAATTCTAAACAGAAACCTTTTTTTATTTTACTCTTTCTAAAAGGCTCAATATGCTTTTTATTGTTTTTATAGAAAGACAAACATACAAACACATGCTCAAACATTATGTGTGTGTGCATGCACTCTTACAATGCGCAGCAACCGTGACGTATGATTAATATAACACTAACGATGGTGACGTATGATTGTTATCAAGGACTGAAAATAAAGTGTGCTCACACATTTTACATACACTAAATTATATTAAGAACTAATTATTTAGGATTACTTTTGTATATGAATAAAGGGATTTATTTATTTTTTTTTTGTGAATATGGTGCCACAACTATTTTCGTCGGATTTCAATTAATATATATTTACAACTACGAAAAGATTTCAGTAAAATTTCAACTGAAGGTGAATTTAGCCATCTGTTTCGAAGACAATTTTTAGCCGGACAATTTGTCTGGGATATCAAAGGTGACATATGTATCAAAAATACTAGTACTTCGACAGGTTATATTTAGTTTGTTGCTGTATAAATTTTATATTCTTAAAATACGGCCATATTTGGGAAAATATTTGCTCAAAATAGCATAGCTACTAAATATCAATGAAGCACCTTTTCATTCAGTCAACTGTTTATTGAGTTAAACAGCTTGTAATATTACTGGACTCTATGCCACTGTCTATTAGTTATGTATGAAACTATTTTGCTTAATAAACATGTATCTGAATTAAAATATTTTTCTTTGGTGATTAGTGGTTACGCTTTTTGGGACAAATGTGTGCCAAGTGGTACGGTACCTTTAGTATTGTATATCAATAAGGAATGAGAAATAAAACTCCAGTCTATCAGTAGGCTTTGAAATGCGTCAGGTATTATTATTAGCAAATTATATATCACACACTCAATCAAATCCCGTTAAAAATTTATAATAATGTAGTTTAGAAAATTTCATTTGATTCGCTCAATATATTTTTGGTACTTAGCTAATAAACATTTTAGCGCAACTAAAAGTTTGTTAAAAGAAAACGTTTTATGGGCATAAGAAATTATTTTTCAAAACTTTATAATCTTAGGTCATAACTCTTCTTGGCCAAGGCTATGACTCTTCTTGACCGACTTTAAATATTAATTGTCGTGTGAAAATGTTAAAGCATAGAAGAGAAATGGTTTACTTTTCAGAATTGGCTGCCCACTAGTTAATCCAAAATAGGTTATTAAAAAAGCTTTGAAACAAAAATGAATATTTTAGATTTGTAGGCTCGTATCCGTTCGATTTTGCCAGGACATATGAATAGTTTTTCTTGTCATTCCGTTGCAAATTTACTATCACTGCATAAGGCATTGATTTTAAATATTTATTATCGAAATCGTTAGCAAGAAGATATCGAATTTTAATATTCAAACGGGTTTTACACGCAATTGCGCATATACGATTATGTTCAGCACGTTTTTCACAATCTTGTTTGGAGTTACTTTAATGCAAAATGAAAAGGCTACCCACAAAATGTTTTTTTAATAACAAACAAAGAAAAGCACCGAAAAGTTGACAAAACTGCTTAGATCAACTATTCCATCAAATTAAAAAATAGCGCACAACCAGTTAAAAGTTTTTCAACCAATTTTACTCCAACCAGATTTAATAATCAGTCGAATTTACATTAGTATGTATGTACATAAATACATACACATATACTAATGGTAAACTGCAGAAATTTTATATTTAAAACAATTCCTGAAGATGACTCAAAAAATTTAGATGATTTTTCTTCTCTAATTATAAAATTCGCTTTAAATAAATTATTATTATTTAGCTTTTTCTGTAAAATTTTGCTAACAAGTTCAAGGTTATGACGACATTTGCTTAAACGGCGGACACATGAAAGAAAAGCTATTGTTTGAATAAAAAATATAAGAATAAATAATGACAATCTAAAAACAGAAACACCTTTAAATATATCAATAATGAAAATATTAATAAAACAATAAATTGTGTAAAATTCAATGTAAAAATGTCAACAGCCAAAGGTAAAAATAAAAACAAAACAACAAACAGTACACACACCTTTTCTATAAAAATATTCTTGGTTGTTGTTGCTACAATATTAAAGATAAAAATGAATATGTTAAAATGTATTACCAAGAACATAACGAATAGGAGAGTTGAAAGTGACAAAAGATTGAAGAGAGAACAACAGAAAAAATAAAATATTCAATCATAAATCACCATCGAATCGTATTTGAAAAAAGCTACAATAAATTTAATAAAACCAATTATACGAGGGTAATGCCTATAAAATCTTTGTTAAAATCTAGAATTATCAATCGTTATGACAAATATACATGTATGTATGAATGTATGTATGTATGTGGTGTAACCGTGGACTGGAATTACATGCGAACCCGAAAATATACAATCAATTCCATGATATGTACGACATATCATTTTATAACTTTTTGGAAAATTTGCTAATCTATTATTCGTTAGTACACATTCTTCAGTCTGCAAGATTTAGCATGAATAATTTTTCCCTAGATATATTTTCCCTTTCTCTAAATTTTCGTCGCGAAAAAATTCCCTGAAAAAAGAAATGCTCATCTTCTTTCGCAATTGAAAAGAAATGCTAGAAATAGAATTCTTAAAAAAATGCTCTAAGACTCATTCCATAAAAAAAAACTTTTACATATAGTTTGACACCATTTCGTACTGAATTTGGAATTGAGTTCCATCGTTAAGACAAAAAAATTTCGTTTGTTAACCATAAATCAACATTTGTTTCGAATATCTCAAAAACAGATTCTTTGTGTACTCAACAACACTTTTCTTACGCTATTTTATATCAAACTATTATCGGTTACGAAGAAAAATCTGTATGCAGGTAAAGACAGACTACTTCATAATATTTTGTGTGAAATGTTTCTAGCAAGAAATATATTTTTTAAATTATTTAGGTTCTTGCAAACCAAAGACGAAAATCAATTGAGTATATTAAATTCAGACATCTGAAGAATTGGCACATAATATTTTATTTTATTACTTTTAAGTAGTTTGTCAGCATAAAAATTATTTTTACTGCTTTACTTAGAGATAAGCCTATTTATTCCAATAGAGGTTGAGTTTTCTTGCTTTTAGGCCTTTTCAACTTTGCCTCGTACATTTAAAAATTAAATATTCAACCAAATATTACATCACAATTTTAATTAAATCAAAACCTTTTTATTTCTTGTAAATTGCAGCAACTTCAATAAGTTTATTAGTTTGTTTGTTAATTAGAAACACTTCTGGCAAAGAACAGTTGAGTTTTATTAAACGCCCGCGTTAAATATTTATTTTATATTAATTTAAATAAGCACGGCACATTATTGCATTGTTGCATAATTTGTATATGCAGTTTGCTTATTCAATTTTATTATTATTAATTTTTGATTTGTACTATCGCTTATTTCTTCATATTTTTATTTTTTTTTTTTTATTTTTTTTGTTTTGTTTTAATAATTTTGATTTAGACTGTTAATTAGGATTTTTACTTTTTTGTTCAAACTAACGACCAAAATAACAGCGACTAGACCAAAAGAGAAATGAAATCGACTGACTGGCTAACTTTTGACTGCTAAAGTGTTTAGTAAGTTGTTCTCAGTTAAATTTTTTATTGTTAGTGTTTTTGTCTGCTTTAGAACGTAATGCCAACCAAGCAAACAAATGAGTTTGAACTCCACCGAGGAATGAATTGTAATTTACATGTCGGTCAATTACTTCAATAGTGGTATAACTCAAAAGAACAGTTTGTAGAAAACGCTTTTGTTTAATGTTTACTAACAAGTTAATAGAAATAAAGTAAAAAGATTTTTCTCAGCAATAAGGTGTACAATATATTTATATGATTAAACAATGATAATAACGATATGTAGAATAATAGTCCAGTATGATTAACCGTTCACAACTCTATTTAGAACACCGTTCTGTGTAACATGCAGGACTTTCTGTTTGCTGGTACTACTTTGCACAATTGCGCTTGTTTTTGTTGTACTTTCGATTTGTTTCCAACTTTTTTTGGGGTGATGCCATTTGCGTTTGATCGCTTTTCTTTTACATTTTTGATTCGGTGTGCTTTTATATTTTCTCTAGTTTGTTTTTGTTTGAACTCAGGGCCATTATCAAGGTTTTGTTTTGATAAATTTTTTTGTTTCACACTTTTCTGCCATTTCTCTATTGCCAATGTTTTTATAGTATTTTGCTTTGCTAAATAGTCGTTTATGAATGAAATTTGCGCTTTCGTCTTGCTTATTTCATTTATTTATTAAATTTTTTGCGGTTTGACGGTGTATTCATACAGAATGGAAAACATTGCTTTGTTCTACATATGTTTTTTTTTATTAAATCAGATACATATGGAAAACTTACAAGTTGCATCCAACAGTGCAGTTTTGTAATTTTTTAGCAAATATGTTTTACGAGTGATTAGTTTGCGTTTTATAAGATAAAAAAACAAATACATTGGGTACAAGAGCAGTTTAAATTTTAAAAGTTAAATATGTATGTAATTAGAATGCTAATGTCACTCAAATAGCACTAATATCATGAGTACATGCATCTGTATACACAAGTATATATATATATATATATATATATATATATATATATATGTATATATATATATATGTATATATATATATATATATATATATATATATACAAAAAAGATATATATATATATATATATATATATATATATATATATTTATACAAAAAAGATATATATATATATATATATATATATATATATATATATATACAAAAAAGATATATATATATATATATATATATATATATACATATATGGGTCCCATATACGTACAGAGAAGTATTTCACTCTTTTGGAAACAAGTTTCTTGAATTATATAGTTCCAAGCTTTCAATCTATAAAAACACAAATTTCTTTAGGTAGATGTGAACGATCCACGTCAAATGTACACAATTTTTTTTTTTATAGATGTCATGTCATCTTTTGCAAACATATCGAGGTAGTTAGACTTGGAAGTCGTTAATTCGCAACTATACAACATAAACTTATATCCAATGCAATGTCATTTAAATGGGATTTAGTTATCTATGAGAAGTTGAAAATTCTTTAATTAAAAAAATATTTTAAATCTTTATGCGTTTGTTATTATTTTTCGTTTACAAAATATTAGAGACATTCGGCTAATTAGCGAATATGAATTCGAATTTTAAGAAACAGCCGAATATTCGGCGATTCTAATACGAATACAAATATTCGCACATCACTAGTATAAAGTTCATATAAACCAAAACCGATACTGACGGTTTTATGAGCTGAATAAATTTTATGGCGGCAGCAAATTGTTGACAAAATTTTTATGGCTAAATACTGCACTTTGAAATATATATACATACATATTTATGAACATAAAATCGCAATTTTCGAATACAAACCTATCGAATTAGTAAAAATATTACAAGCAAAGTTCTTTTAATTACCGAAAACTGTGTTACCACTAGATATTTTGATAGGAACAACGTACAATGAAAAAAATAAGTATTCGACCCACGCAATAATCTTAACCATTTATCCTGCAAAAATTGTAACGCACAATAAAATTATTATATTCAGATTAATAGTTGCTTTTATGTACAATATAAAAATTCATATTTTTGTTATTAGAAGTTGCATGACTTAATATATATTACAGTAAGATAAGCCCAATTTGTGGAAACTCTGTGGTATTGATAAATTCGGATTATTCCCCACACTTTCTGCTCACGATATTCTCAACCTGATTATTTTTGATGTTTTTCGAATACTAATTCGGAATTTAAGGCAAAAGACTGAAATTTTCTTAAATCTATTACATATTGTCGAATTCGAATGCGACAAACGCCAAGCGTAATCAGACTGATTAATTCCAATGTGTGCAGCATGACAACGTATGGATAGTAGTATTTTCTGAAATGTGATTAGATCCAGTTATTGGAAAGTAGCATACCTTACGCTAAACATGATATGTATGTATCATAGTCAAGAAATCTAATTTCAAAAAAGTCCATAAAGAAATTTGATTTTATCAATTTTTAAGAATATAAAATAATGGTTAGAAACGGCAGTAGAATATTGTTAAAACGAAAAGATATTTTCATTAAAAATTACATTTAACCTAGCTTGGACCTACTTTTGGTAAATGGGCCTGTGGTACACATGCATGTACATAATTAATTAAGATACATCTGTATATTTTGAATACAAATATGCAATGAATCACTACACAAATCCATTTCATTGCAGACAATAAAGACAATAATTAATAGTGTAGTTTGTAACCATAATGTTTTCTTCTTTTAATATATTAATAAACGTTGCTGCATACTTATAGTAAACCAGTAGAAACAACGAAGAATGAGGTCAATGATTTGGAATGGAAAACACTAGTAGTGCAGTTAAGCAATTTAACAAACAAAAATTTTGCATGTAGATGAAGAACAACGCCCCCTTTTTAAGACAACGAAAACATTAAAAATATTTCGAAGATTTTACAAAAGTTGAATAACTTGTGCTTTATTTGTATATTTTTATTGGAAACTTACCCAATTTATCTTCCGTCTGACCATCGAAAACAGCGCCAGACATTTCGAGAGCGTCCATATTTTTTCCAAGTTTTTGTGAAAAATTTTTACACTTTCCGTATAACAACCCCTTTATGTACAAATCTTTAAACAATTGGTTATATTTAACAGCTACTCATAGTTCATCTAACAGCATTTTTTTATCACAAACAAAACTCGAAATTTTTTAATTCTTTCACTCAACGAAAACTATTAACCGAAACGAAGCCATCTTTAGTTAATTTTTATTCTTTTTTTGCAAAATTTTGACATTTTTCTTTGGGAATTGTGGTTGTCAGAAATCAGAGTTACCGATAAACAGCTGGTAGGCAATATTTTTTTTTTTCTAAAAACATCAACAAAGGTAGAATAAGCTTAAAAAGAAATCGCTAAAAAATATAAGCAGAGGAGAGCAACATTAATGAGCAGGTAATTGGTGCAGTCTTTACAGGGATTTATTAAAAGGGACGTTATATATGTATGCACTTCCGCGACATATATTTGTTCTTCTTATCTGTATTGTTGTAGGTATAATATCTCCTAATTGTTATTACTTATAACGTAAGTATATGCACCAATCATTACTTCGATTTGTCTATTATTATCATTAAATGGTCTACCTGCGTATGTTTCCATATTCAAGTAGATATTACAAAATATTGCGCTTTCTGATGTTTGGGAGATAACTTTCCGACATTGTTATGACATTTTCAATAAATACAGATTCCAGTCCAATATTTATAACCAAAGCTGGTCTATAGGGTTATGTTAACAAAAAATTTTCTGAAATTGCCCTGGGACATAAAGGATATATTATTGCATGTATCTTCATAATTTGTCGATAACTTGCCCAGCACTAGAGATACGCAATGTGTTTCGCATTCTCTTTTATTACAAATTTCTGCTATGGTGCATTTTTTATTCACTGTTAAGAATCGGGATGCCACCATATAGAGTATATAACATATTAAGACTCAAACGGGATACAACTTATTCCTCCGTCACTAGCAATTCCCCAACTGTGAATAGTTGATATATATATATATATATATATATATATATATATGTATGATATTGTTTTCTCAGCAATATTCATTGTGCCAAAGAAAGCTACGGGTGTCATTCCCATTGCTATATTGATGACAGCAATTCGATACTTTTACGATCTGGCAGCATTATGTAATAACGTAAACATAATAACAACAACTTTAAGAGGACGTCATATCTTTTGAAAAACTGTTTTAATTGATTAGTTATCTAAATGTTTTAAAGAGAATGATCAAATTTTTCTATTAAAAGTAATGGCCGCAGGTCAAAAAGATATATAACTCGAAATATAACTGCACGGAAGTGTTCTAGCTTTTCAAAAGTATCTCTTTACAGAGATACATAACTGTAAAGGGTGTGTTGTTTTACTTTTGATACAACAGCTTTATAAAAGCCGGATATTCCTTCATCATCTTAACCCGAATTCGCCTTCAATGGATATACCAATACATCCTTTAACAAGCGATCCAACAGCAGCTTGGAAAGAGATATCGAAAACGCAGCGTGTCATTAAAGTGACAATGAAACCTCCCCAATCAGGGGTAGCCTTCAATAAAGCGCGGGTTGTGTGTATGAGTGATACACATTCATTGACACCCTACATTAAGTTCAATATACCAGAAGGCGATATTTTTATTCACGCAGGAGATTTTACCAAATGTGGCCAGTTGGAAGAAGTTGTAGAATTCAATAACTGGATAAGTTCTTTGCCTCATAAACACAAAATTGTTATAGCTGGAAATCACGAGTTGAGTTTTGATCCAACCTTCACCAATCCATTTCAAAATCGCACTAACAGTGAAAGGTAAGGTATTCATTAAACGCATAGAACGAATTGGTCATACCGCATATGATAAAAAGACACATTTTATGTTATAACAATAGTTTACAATTTATTTTAGAACCAAACATACTGGTATGTCCATACTCGATGACTTGCCAACCTTGGGCAATACCAAAGAAAATATTGTTGATGCAGTTCAGACGCCAAATATTAGAGATGTTTTAACAAACTGTACCTATATTGAAGATGAATTAGTAGAAATTTGGGGCATTCGTATATACGGGAGCCCCTGGCAGCCAGAGTTTTGTAAATGGGCATTTAATGTACCACGTGGTTTGCCATGTTTAGAGAAATGGAATAAAATACCATCTGATGTTGATATTTTGGTAACGCACACACCACCTGTAGGTCATGGCGACTTATGCTGTTCTGGAGTTCGTGCTGGCTGTGTAGAACTTTTGACGACTATACAGAAACGGGTAAAACCTAAATACCATGTATTTGGCCACGTTCATGAAGGATACGGTATCACTTCAGACGGTCGAGTCATTTATGTGAATGCTTCAACGTGTGATATAAACTATTTACCAAATAATCCTCCCATTGTTTTTGATGTGACATTGCCTACTGGAGTCCGTAAAGATTAATAAAAATTTAAGGCAAGAAAGACGTGGATTATATAATAGTCATTTACAATTATTTTCATTGTATTTATATCCAAACATACACATGTATGAATGTATATTGCTTTGTACAGCAATCCCAATAACGACTTCAGTTATTTAGAATATTCTTGTACAAATTTTATTTAGTTTCGTTATTTTTACATCAAGCACTTTTGTTTTAATATATAATATATGTTTTTAAAGAAAACAAAATTTTATTTTATTATTTTTATATACAGTTCTCTATTGAATTTTCAGTTTTATTTTGTAACTGAAATTTTGTAAACTGGTCGCTTAAAACATTGAGCTCGAAATAATATACTAAATTTAAACACTTCAGAATTAAAAAGTTCAAAATTATGTTTGTGATTCCGATCTATTACAGAAAACAGTTCATATGAATGTTTTAGCGATATTGAAAAAATTATTTGTAATACATATTGGTTTTCTATTATTTTATTTAAAGATATGTGATTTTCATTTGATGAATTAATTATAGATAAAAATTGTGATGAGAAAATATTCAATTTCATAAATAGTTTTGCGTGAGCTATTTCCGAAAACATGAAAGTTCAGTCATAAGTTTTTAATAAACCGCAAATGTATTCACTGAAATTAGAGAAGTGCTTTAATTCTTTTGAGATTGAAAAGACAGCCTCGCGTGATAAAGCAATCATGAAATTTATGAAAGTGCACTAAATGCTGTACACTATATATAGATCTACAGATGTAATAAGATAGGAATCCATATGTAAGTACGTTAATTGTGCTATTTCAAGGGTGTCAAGCAAGAAATATTCCTTTTTATCTTTTATATAAATTGGTATCTAAATGTATATACATATGTATGTGAGTAGTGTAGGAAACAAAGAACTTTACTTTCCACACTGCGAGAACAAATAGGGTATCGCTTTTGCGCGATGTTTAACTTCAAGTTAAGCTTACCGTTCTCGGGACGTAGCTTTCGACTTGGTGCATAGCATCTCTCCACACAACACAATTCAGTTCAACATTGATGTATGTATGTTTAGTATATAGCTCATATATTGGATTATTACGATATATTTCTTCTTTAACACCATCCAACACTAATGACTTTTGGTCTCGTATAATTTATTCACTTTTTTAAATATAATTTAGACACCCATTAGTTTTAAAATCAAAAACTGTATATATGAAATAATTATGTAGCGGAGCAATCAGTATATAAATTTTACTCATTGGACTAGTCCGGCAACTCTTTACTCACCCGTAAGACAATCGATTACCAGCACTAAAATATAACAGGATTTGTTTTTAGTACTCGTCTTCTAAAAACAACAACAAAAACTGCAAAGTTCGTTGCAATTTTTAATATGGGTTGAAGTTTTGTGTACTTGCGGTACTAAAAAGATCACCATTCATCGCCATCATCGTCTTCGACAACGTCTCTGCAGTTATTCAAAATTTCTTTAGTGAAACGAAAAAAGTAATTAAGCACATAAAGTTTAGTCCAAGTTTAAGTTTTTAATCATTTTTAATTTTTTTTTTAATTTAAAGAAAATATTTTGTGATATATAAAATAATATGGTAAGTGCCTTTGTAGTGTTAGAGTGCATTCAAGGACGTTTGAGGTTATACTTGTTTTTAGGAATTAAGTTGGCGAAATTGTTAAGGGTTGAAAGATGAAAAAAGTTTCCTTTTGTGTGATGAATATGCCTTTTAGTTGCTAAACTAAAAGTTTTTTTTAATCTAATAAAATGGCGAACCGATAATACAAAAAATACTGAATTAAGAATTTTTAAGAGTTTGTAGAGAAAATATGATGTACCCATGAAAAGGAAGTACTGATTGCTTCATTACTGAATCCTTAATACAAATCTGATAATAAATTAAATAAAGTTCTATTATCATAATTTATTAAAATTTAGTAATACAAACGTCTATGCAAAATTTAATTTAAAAATGTTCTAAGTGTTTGTTCAAAGGTTTAACCATAAAAATGTCATTTGAATCAATATTACATATAGAAATATTTAACATCAACTCAATTTTGTTATGAATAAGATAAAAACAGTTATAATAAATATCCTTAAAGGGTTATCCATGTTGCGCTTTCAAAACCGTGGTGTGATTAGGCGGCGTATATTTCGCAATTCTTAAATTTGTCGTTTACGAATATGGATCGTTTGACAACCGAAGTAAAAATTTCGAAAACTTATCTAGATGTGGCACTTCTACGTTAGTAAAGATGCGACGGATAAGCTGGATCAGTCATTCCACAAAGTACTGCGGCAAGGAAATACAATGTCTTAATGTCTAGGTCCCAAGCATTATAATTAGTCGAAATCATAATTATATGTTTTATTTACTTAAAATAGATAATCAACCCATTATTATCTATTAAAATATACCCTTATGGACTCATAGGTCTAGAGACATATACTTGTAAATAAAAACATTTGAGACGTATGTAGATGAGAATTATATTATCTGTTAGAAAAAAGGAAATAAAGTACAGGTTTGCATAGGAAATGCATAAAAACATACATTATTTTAGTTTCGACAGTTAATAAAAAAAAATAGTGGAGAAAGTAAGTCATTCGATATGGATCGAAATTTTTATTCGCTGCAACGCAATATATCCCCCGATCTTGCTTCACGAAAATATTGCTAGTTTCGCTAGTACACTTAAGTATTTCAACTTTAAATTTTACATATCGTATTTCTACACAACTAAAAAGCAGTGATTTCGAAACTTTCGTATAGAACGATATGTATGCCCATATTCATTTTTATTGCGGCTCGCGTTGAATGTTAAAAATAAATTTTTACATTTATTATGTGCATACTATTTTCGGTGCAAACACTCTAACCGCAATAAGGTAGAATATTTGATTCTGTAAATTAATTATTCAAACTGATCTAATTTCAGCGTGAAGTGATTTCTATTCAAATTGGTCAAGGTGGCATTCAAATCGGCAACGCCTGCTGGGAATTATATCTGCTAGAACATGGTATTAATACCGATGGATCGATCAAAACCAACGAGGAAATGATAGCTAGCGACTGCAGTGCTGGAACAGTGGGCGATGAAGGCTCGTCGAATGCTACAAACGATGCTAATACTTTTTTTGCCGAAACCGGTTCCGGCAAGCAAGTACCTCGTTCAATTTTCATTGACTTGGAACCGACAGTCATTGATGATGTTCGCAATGGTCCCATGCGAAGTCTTTATCACCCCGAACAGCTAATATCGGGCAAGGAAGATGCTGCAAACAACTACGCCCGTGGCCACTATTCTATTGGCAAAGAAGTTATCGATAACGTATCCACACGCTTACAAAAAATTGCAGAACAGTGTGATGGGCTCCAGGGATTTTTAATATTTCACAGTTTAGGTGGTGGCACTGGATCTGGATTTACTTCATTGCTTATGGAACGTTTATCAATGGAGTTTAACAAAAAATGCAAATTGGATTTTGCTGTCTATCCCTCGCCACGAGTATCAACAGCAGTTGTGGAACCCTACAATGCTCTGCTTACCACCCACTCTACATTGGAGCATTCAGATTGTGTGTTTATGGTAGACAACGAAGCGATTTATGAAATCTGCAAAAATAATTTGAATGTAGGCCGCCCTGATTATAGGAATTTAAATCGATTAATCGCACAAATCGTAAGCTCTACAACAGCTTCGCTTCGTTTCAGTGGTTCCATGAATGTCGATTTAAATGAGTTCCAAACAAATTTGGTACCATTTCCGCGTATTCATTTTCCATTAGTAGCATATGCACCACTGGTATCGGCCGCTCGAAGTTCGCACGAGCAACACGCCATCACCACCTTAACAAATGCATGTTTTGAATCGGGCAATATGATGGTTAAATGTGATCCGCGAGCTGGAAAATATATGGCCTGCTGTATGTTGTATCGTGGCGATGTTGTACCAAAAGATGTCAATGCTGCCGTTTCGGCCATCAAGTCGAAACGTCACATTCAGTTCGTTGACTGGTGTCCTACGGGCTTCAAAATTGGTATTAATTACGAGAAACCATCATTTGTACCGGACGGTGATTTAGCAAAAACCTCAAGGGCCGTGTGCATGTTGTCTAATACCACCGCCATAGCAGTGGCGTTCAGTAACTTATGCTATAAATTTGATTTGATGTTTAAAAAACGTGCTTTCGTTCATTGGTATGTTGGTGAGGGTATGGAGGAAGGTGAATTTACAGAAGCTCGTGAAGATCTTGCTAGCCTTTTAAGAGATTTCGAAGAAGTTGGTACTGACGATGTATCGCAGACAGGTGAAGATAGCGAACTCGAGTTTTAAGTTTGGAATGAGGCACATATATACTTACATAAGTACATGCATACATCTTTTAAATTGTTGTTAAAAAGTTTAAGTTATAAATCAATTTAATTTGTTTTGTAAATGAATTGAGTATAAAAATATTAAATAATTCATATAAAAAAGCAAGTTGTCTTTTAATAGCAAATAAAATAAAATCCTAAAGGATGAAAGGGCACAGAAACGAGTATACTCGAATAAAACTTGATACTGTAAATTGGGTTATTTGTAGTGTTTTTCCTACGTGAAACACTTCCATAAAAATGACAAAATTTAAAATAATAAAAAACTTACGTAAGTATTAAAAAGTTGTAGTTCTTGATTGTATTAAAGAAACTTGCAATTTATATATTTTTTTTTTTGTTCAGGATCTGAATTTTTACCAAGGTTTGACAGTTTTTTTCATCCTAATATAACTGATTTGCAATTCCATTTGCACTGCTCTCCAAAACTTAAGAAAACTAGTGCCATAACAGCTTAATAACGTTTTAGTGTAGGTTGAGCTGCAAAGAAATAAAAAATAAACGGCTGACATTTTATCTTACATTTATTCTTTTCCTCTGTAAATTGTTAATTACTTGATTATTTCTTTTTTTTACTTTCAAATTATTTTTATTACATTTTCCTTGAACTATGTATTTTAATAATGAAGTCTTAACTATAACAATGATTAATTTAATTTAAATTATTTTCAAGAGTTGTTGACTTTTTAATTATTCAATGTTTTGTGTTTATTTTCAGTTAAACTACGAAAATTCTACACAAAGGATGTTGAGTTTTTTTCTTAAGGTTCTGATTAAAAGTGGTCTGATTGACAAAAAATTAAAGGAAGAGTTTAAATTTGTAAGAAATATATAAAACAAATTTAAAAAAAAGTCACTAATATCTTTTGTTATTATTTTTGTAAAAAATAAAAATATAAACATTTATCTGAGTACATGTTTGTAGCTAGGTGTAAGTGTTGCATGTCTGTATATGTTGGTGTGTCATATATTTAGTTTACTAAAACAAAGTTAAATTAATTTAAAAAGAAGCTTATGGCAAAACATTTTTAGCATCGTCTTAATAAACAAAAGAGTATAAAAGGATATTGAAAGATATACAGTGTCCAATAGTTATGAAAAACGTTTTTATAAACAAAAAACTTGATGAGCAAGTGCCAAAGTATATAATTTTTTTATATAAAAAACAGGTATAGATTTAGAATTTTCTAAACAAAATCAATGATTTATAGCTTTGTATTTTTTAAAGGAAATAAAGAAAGGGAAACATAGTTTTGTTTAAAACATTTGAATTAAAATTAAAAGTATATTAAAAAAAAATTGTTCTTAATATGGAACATTTGAGAAAAGATAAGAAACACTTTCGCCATTGTGTGTTCTTCGAACAGCCTCGGCAAACATCATGGAAACATCAATGCACTAAATGGAAAAAAATACATTTATTTAATACAAGACAAAATAAAATAATTTAATAAACTCACTTGGATTTTGGGGCAGTCTCTCATGTGGCCATCCTGAGGTATGGTATTTGTTACAACCACAGCCTCGAAACAAGCATTGTTAATGCGTGATATCGCTGGTCCAGAAAATATGCCATGTGTTAAAATAGCATAGACCTTTAATAAACAATTATCAATTAAAATTAGTATGTAATTATATGATGTAACGAAAAATTAACATTTACCTTAGTAGCACCCGCTTCAACTAAACGATCAGCAGCATGCACAATTGTACCACAAGTATCAGCCATATCATCAACCAATATAGCAATTTTATCCTTAACGTCACCCACAAGCACCATTGAAGCTACTTCATTGGCCTTCTTACGCTCTTTGTGAATTAAAGCAAACTCAACATTAAGACGGTCGGCAATGGACGTAACACTGTGGAAAAGAATTAATTAAAAATTTGCAAAAAAAAAGTATATAAAAAAGGATATCTGTGAATTTAAGTTTTGTTTCCATTCATTACAAAATTTAATACTTTAAGGTGTAGTTAGTCGGTATATCCAATCGAAAGAGAAGGATTTGAAATTGATATTTAAATGGTACAGAAATTAAAAATATACGGAGGCAAATTATTTTTCAAAATATGTAAAAAATCAGGAACCACATACGGTTTCTTTCTTATATTATTTGAATTAAAAATATTTTTCGAACAATATTTCAATAAATAGTTCTATACAAATTGCTTACAAATCAATTTTTTTCAATATTCGAATGTCTTATAAGTATTTATATGGGTATGCACATTGAAAAACTTACCGTTTAGCACCTCCAGCATCTGGCGAGACAATTATAGAATTCTTCCATTCTGGAATGTTTTCTTTAATCCATTTTAAAACGGCTGGCTCTGCATAAAGATTGTCAACCGGAATATCAAAGAAACCCTGAAACAAAGATATGTTGTATATATAAAAATATGTATATTATTCGTATCGGTATAAATATTTATCACAAAGGAATCATTTTTCTTGAACCCAACTGGACTATACTCTTCTTTTTGCGCTGTCCTCAGTAACGTATTCTTGAGTTCGATAGATAGAAGGGAAATATAATTGAGGTGAGTACATACTTTCAAATGCTCGGAAATTTGCTTTGCATTTCATTTGTCGCTTATAAATACCATATACTATACTATGTATGTACTTTGCCGTTGTGTAATACGAAGTAAATAAAAGTTCAAAACAAAATCCAAAAGTGCTTGTCAAAGTTTGATTCTATCTTTGCCAGAGTACTGAAAATTTACTTCAATTCTTTTGTCAAGCTCAAGCTGAAACTGACTTGACCATCGAAATCAGATTTTTCTATAATTTCATTAAAGACCAAAATTTTAAACAAAACTACGCTGTTCCGTCAAAATTTTTTATATAGACTTGGTAATGGCGGCATAAATTTGATTTCAGTTTAACTGAGATCTCAAAAACTCAGCCTAAATGTAAACAATCGGCAATTTTAAAAGAGAAACGAAGAACCTGCTTCTAGAAAAATTGATGTGTGTAAAAGCTGACAAAGTAAACTTCGCTTTTGCAGAAGAGATCCAAAACACATTCGTACGTACTAGTGATGTGCAAACATTTTGTAACTTTTGGTTAAGCCAATAATACCTACCACCTTATTAGTTGCGCCTTATACGGAGTGTATAAAATTGAAATCCAAGAAACATTTCAAATAAATATCAGATAGTTTCGAAACGTCAATTTCACAGTATTAAAAACACCATCAAATTATTTGTATATTTTTTACATACATGACTCTAGTTATATAAAAAGAAAACATTAAAGAAATATTTTCTAAATTAATTTCAACATCTTCAAATAAAGAGGGACGTTACCAAAAAAAAAAATTATAAAAAATAAAATGCCAAGACATTTAAGTACAGATGAATGCAAGGAAATGAAGAGCTGGCTCAAAGACCTGCAAGTGCCTTATAAGAACTTAAATCGCGATTTTTCTGATGCGTTGCCAGTGGCGAATTTACTGAAAACTTTTTATCCCAAACTTATAGATTTGCACAACTATCCGGCTCGAAATAATACCCAATTAAAACTAATCAATTGGGAGACTTTGAATAACAAAGTTTTATCAAAATTGGGTTTATACCAGCATAGAAATATGCTCGATAAATTATCCAAAGGAGCCGTTGGTGCCATAGAGACTTTGTTATATGACATAATGCTGATGATAAGAAATCGAAAAAGTAAAGACTGCAAATCAGAAGAACAAGAAAAAATATGGAACGAAAATGATGAAGTCATGATGGTTAATGTCAACAAAATAATCGGTGATGCAATTGTGCAAGTACCCCAAAAAATGATATTGTTTTCGATATATGAACAAGTGTTAAGAGAATCACAGGCCAAGGACAATTTCCTCTCAGCAGTTCAGCAAAAAATAACACATTTGGAGAACGTTTTGAAGTTGAAAGAGGAAAGGATTGAGGAACTTTGTACTCAAATGGCTAAATTATCGGTGAGAAGTTTATTGTCGCAACATAGTTTAGAACAGAACTCTTCTAATATGAGTTTGCTTTTGGAGCAACACTTGTTAAAAAGTACTTCTACTACTGATAATTATGATGGTGTTACTGACATTGAGAATCCAACTTAATATTTTTTAATTTAAATTAATAAAATATTAAAATGTACTTGTATAAATGGTGTATATATTTATATAAATGCGTGTGTATGCATATACTCGTACATACATACATTGTTACTAAATAAAAACTGAAGTTTCTTTTTCTGTCTCTTCTATAGGAAACAAGATCAGTCCCTAAAAATAGTTGCATTCCAAAGCACGTATAGCTCGATATAAGTTTAAATGGGAATCAGGAATCTAATAACACTGAACTATCAAACTACCGGAATTGGTTCCGATCGCAACTACATAAAACTAGTGATGTTGATTAAAAGTGCAACGAATATTTGTTATAAATTTTTGGTGTTTAAAAATTTAAACTAAAAAATTAAGTTAAGATAATGTATTTTCTTTAAAGAAGAATAAAATTGACAATGTTCTTAATAAGTTTTTTCTGTTATGTCTGCCGTATGTCGCCTTCATATTTTGAAATAGATATAAGAAAAATGTATTAAATGATTCTTGTATCTAATTTTTTAATCTTTTTATTTAGCTCTTTAGAAATTGTTGAATTTAAAGGTGAAAGAATTTTAGAACTTATTTTTAATGCATTTAATCATTACTATAATAGTCAATTTAAAAAAAATTCAATAATATTCAGACGCATGCCATTCCGGGGATATGACAATCAAGAAAGTTTCATACTATATATTTAAAGAAACGCGATATAAGTATATTAATTAATATGTTGTTTCCGCAAAAAAATTCTCAAAATGTTATTAGCCAACTTACCTGAATTTGTGAAGCATGCAAATCCATGGTAATAATGTGATCTGCACCGGCCACCGATAGCATATTTGCAACCAGTTTCGCCGAGATGGGGGCACGACTCTGAAGAAAATGGAAAAATAGAAGAAAAATAATGTAAAACAATTAATTATATAAGAAAACTATTTCAAAAAAGAATCTGTAAAAAAGATTATTGCATATATGAAACATGTGTAATGGAACATGATTGATATGGACTAAAGTGTAAGTAAAATAAATATATGGAATATTTTGTTCTATCACAAATGATGGCAAAAGACGCTGACAATGAAGATTGACCAATAATGAGTACCATGAATATTTTATTATATGCCGTTCTTTGGACGATTTATAAATAAATACATAAAAACAATAATTAAATGATACAAATAAAATAATGAAGACAAATCACACAAGTAAATTAAAATAAAAAAAAATATATATAAAACTTTGTACTATTCGACTAAATTGCGATGTGAAATTTGAACACAAATTGAGGTAGTAAAAGGGTGTGAGATATGTTTTCGAAAGCTCGAAAAAATGCATCTAAGTTGGTTCCACAAAGTGAGGTAAAATAAAAAGTTATACAATAAGTACTGGAATGTTAAAAACGTGGTGGTGATTGGTTTAAAGGACTATATAACTTGCCAAAAGTAGTAGTAGTAAAAAGTTATTAATTCAGTTTTAACATGCAAGAAAAAAAATTCATACAAGATTGATATTGGATGGTTGTATTTGAGGAGGAAAGAAATTTAAACTTTATCATAATAAACAGAAACTAAACAATATAAAAATTTAACTGAAAATGAAAAGTCAAACATTAGGAACTTATTGCGTACCAAACTTTTTATAAATTCGTGTAAAATTTTGTTTCACTAAAAAGCGTAAATTCATTATAAGAAAAGAAACTTTAAAGTGGATTTATATTTCATTGCGAGGGACCTCTAAAAAGTTCCTTAGCTACTCACAGTATATTGTTTAGCTGAAAATTCCTAAAAAGACATTTTGAAAGAAAGATAAAAAGAAAAAGGTGAAACAAAAAGTTCAGAAGAAGTAAAAAACAAAAGAGAAACAAAGTAAGAAAAGTTTGAAGCCGAAGATGCAGGGGAAGGGGAAGGAAATTGGACTGGAAATGTTTGAAAGGAACAAAAAGAGCTAACGTATAAAAGAATGTGAAGAGTAAAATAGTCTTGGGTGCTAGAATATTGTGAAAAAAGACTAATCTAACTTGGTTAAAAAATAAATTGCTTCGATGTGATCTAAGTGTCAAATTATTCGATTTTTGGTAAACAAAATTAGTAACACAAATTTCTTTAGGTATAGTTTTCAAGTTATTGTACTAAAATTTCATAAAAATACATCCCAGATTAAACCAATAGAATTTGAAAAAAAAGACCTAGCAAGTAAAAACATGTTTTTACTTCAAGAAATGTTCGTTTAAAATTAACAATTAACAAACATTCGATTTTGTAAATTTTAGTAATGTGACACTCCCTTTTATTTTAAAGATTGGAATATATAAAATATAGATGATAATGTTTATATAAAATTGGCTTGAATTTGCAAAAGCATAATAGATGTCATTAATCGGCCTTGTTCAAGGCATTTAACACTTAGTTTTATTTCTAATTAAATAAATTTAAAATAATTATCAAGTTAAACAAAAAAAACAATCCTTATCTTAAATATATGTGACCCCAAAGATCAGTGAATAATTACAGATAATAGACAAGAAAAACAATATAATTGTACAATTTGGAAAACAATTTTTGTTCTTAATGCGCTTCATAGAGACAGCCCTATGCTTTCGTAGATCTAAATTAGCAAAACAATAACAACTTTCTAACGAAACAAGTGTAACCAAACAATTATGTAGAATCGTATCATTTTAAACAATACAATACATACAGCACATTATAATCCTAATTGGACCACCCAGGATACTATTTCCAGAACTGCAGATTTATTAATATATAAGAGCTTTCGTAATATAATATAATATAATTCCATCTAACTAAAAATAAATTGTAATTACAGGGAATATATAATTTAGTGCAATAATTCCAGTTACCTGCCTATTTACTGATGTTACCAGATATCGTCCTCTAGCGCAAGTATGTAGATTTAAAACAAAAACAAATTAAATGAAGTTATGCGACATCGCGATATCTAGTGGCATCCGTGGGACAGGCAGTACATTTCTACTGAACATATATGATATTTTTTTAACCGTTGTCTAAACGGGCTGATAAGTAATACATATCAGTTGCATTTATAATTTATTTGCGTCATTCATGTACATATTTGTGTCAGTGACAGAATAACCTCCGCTATTAAGTACAGAATGCCAAATACATAATTTGATAAGTATTATATTTGTTTATATAACATGGGAGAATATAATTAGAAATTAATTACTAATGACAAAAGCGGGCTATGGTAACAAGAGCTTAGACTCAAATTCGATAAGTAGCTACGTATTTACATATTGTTCAAACCAGACTGTACAGTAATTTCTAGACGAAAGATATAAAGTGCTATTGCACCTATTTTTAAAAGTAGTTTAATTTTTGCTATATACTTACACTTTTTTCAATATCTTGTATTGCTGCATTTTCTTGCTTAATTAATTTTATTTTTAATATTTTTGATGGTTTATCAATCAGATTTGGGAATTAACCCAAAATTTTTTAAAGTTTCACTTTTTGCAAGAAATCAATTAACAACATCAATATCTACCTACTGTAAAAAATTTCAACGTATTCTGAATAATCTTTCATCTCCAAAGACCACATTTGAGACCATTTTCGTGATGGAGTAGTGACTAACTTTATAACAACAAATATGGCATTATTTTGAGTTAATACACAAGTTGATACTTTCATATAAATGCTTTTACTATGATTTATTCAAAGTAGAGATAATCTAATTGTTGTATGTAACAACAAACAGTTTTTTGGTCCTAAAAATTTTGAGTTGATACCCTCTTATTGATCAAGTTTATAAAATAAATTATATATTCATATATAGACATTGTTGCTTAACCAATTGATATACATATATTGAAAAAAAAAAAAAACATTTAATGTCATAGATCCTTATGATGAACCTAAAGGTTCGAAAGATGAAAACGAACTAAAGATGTTTTATTTTTGGACTCCGTAGAGGCAACATAAATCTGTTATATATTTAATTTTATTTTTGATTTCTTTTTGTTTTTTTTTTAATAAAAAAGAAGACATTTAAAATTTTGTGGCTATCTTATAAATTTACTAGATATCCTTCTACTGCATAATTACATATAAATTTATAAAAATAAATTGTACATTTTTATTTTGTATGTACATTATTGTGGGACTGAACGTTATCTAGTAACATGTGAGGCAGACACTTAAATATTCCTACAACTCAACATTGCAGATTGTTCTGACAAAAAAAGTCATAATATTCATATGTAAGTATGTTTTTCAGTACAGATTCAACTTAAAAACACATATTCTGAAAATGAAATGTGAAACTCTCATTTTTATATACAATTTTGTGTTCCATATAAAAATTTTAATTTCATTAAATTTTTTAGTTGAGCAAATCCATTTCTTTAACAATTAAATTAGTTCCAAGTCCTTACAAAGATTTTTTTCTAAAACCTACACAAGCTGGATATGAAAAACAATTTTATATTAAAAGCGAAAAATTTAAAAGTATTAACTAAGAACTATAATTTGTGACGTGTACGTGATTAAAGAGGGAAAATAATACACGTATGTTTGGTATAGTTTATTTTAAGTTAAAAACGCACAAACAACAAACAAACAAGACATTTACGTTTACATAACACAAAAGCTAAAAAAAAAATTGATCCATATTGAAAAACGTAATTGAAAAAAAAATACAAAACAAACCCCTTTTTGACTATTGAACGAACATACAAATTTAATATTTTAAGTAAGACATCACAACGTAAACAAACCAAATTTTGTTTGATTAATAAATTTCGTTATTGCAATGAAGCAGTGTTTTGTTCTAAATTTTCTTTTTCATTTCTTTTGTAGCGACACTAAAAAAACAAAATAAAGAACAACAAATCAAATGTGGATAAAAACAAATTTCGAAACGATAAACGAGTTTTTTATCATTTAATTAATTTTTTTAATTAAAATTATTCATTTTGTTTCCAAGCCAAATTTTGTACAAAATCTTTTTTTTCGAATAGTTATTCCTTTAATTTTATTGTTCAAGAGCATTTCATTGCAAAAAGTATACTGAAATGTTAACAGCTAAAAATTCTAAAAAATTAACTTAATTACTATAGGATATAAACAAATGTTTTATTAAATTATATGGACATGCATATATTAATAATAAAGAGAATTATACTTTAGAAGATATCCACACATTTTCAAGTTTTTTTTTTATACTACTCCCGCCGACTTTTTATGTCTTCCCACAATCCGTCTTGATTAGCCATAAATGCAGGCTCAATTAGCCAACTATAATGGAATTCACTGTAAACGAAGAAAACATCTAATCGATTTTGTTATATAAAAACTGATTAGAACTGTTATTGGAAAGAACCTTCCAGCCGGTTGTTTAATTATAAAAATAGTTTTATTTACATTTATATCGGTTCGTAAAGACGGTGTGTTAGGCTACATGGCAAAAAATTAATTTGCCGTTTTTTAAATTAATAATTTGCTATTGTATTTAATTGAATACATAACAATTTATGATTTTAATTTTTAGGCAATTGTACTCGTATGTATTAAACATTTTAACTATCAAATGAAAATGAGAAAAAATTATTTCCGAAAATGTGTGAATTGATTTAATTAACGAAACTTTAATAATATATTACCTTTTTAATTGTATGAATTAATAATATCAGATAGTAATCAAATGTCAATTTTCTTAAGAAACAAAAATAAAATTTTGTACAAAATATGCTTGAATATGAGAGAGGATACTTTGCATAATCGCTATTTGTTAAATTATTCCCCGAATAAATTGTTATTTCAAAGAAAAATAAATGGGCAAATAATAAAATTGAAACAAACAATACCCTAAATTTCCAATCGTAGTTTTTACAACGTTTTTCACCGCCATCGTCGGAGCCAGCCAGCTAAAGAAAATCAAATCAAAGTTAATTAATAAGAAAAATAATTAAATTCAACAGTATTTGATGGAAGATACTTGCAATAAAAAATATATACTGCAAATGTATGTATATCGTAGAACTATATGTAATAGATATAAATATACATATTTATTATCTCTCATCCACATTTGCTTTGCAATTGTTACCTGTATTTAACACAGATGTTGTTCTAATTGCTTCTTTCAACAAAATAATAAAAACATCAAAATGCATAAACAAATTAAAGCCTTTTTAACAAATACACAAAAGGTGTCCAGGAACTTGTTCGTAAATAGCTCGTTCTAGAATGCACATATGATAAGAAGTTCACACTGCCAATAGTGTAAGGAATTTTCAAAATTCCAGGGCAGGCAATATGATTCAACGAATTATATTGTTAGCGGAAACATTTCGATCTTAACATAAATATATAATATCTCCAATAGCAAATTTAAAACATAAATCATTATGAATTATTTAAAACAAAACCATTTCATTGAGATATGAGAACTCTTTCTACATGCGTTCTATAACTAATTCAGCTTCTCCTGGATATTAAATTTAAAAAAAATATACACACATCTCTTTTTTTTTATAATAAAAAGAAAAACAACAATTATAGTTTGCTTAGCACTTAAAAATTCTATGGTTTAGCTTAAAAAATCTTAAAAGAAAATTAATAAAAATAAAATTTGTCAAACTAACATATTAATCGAGAATATTCACTGTTAGTGTTGTTGTTGTTGTTTTACTTCCAACAATTATTATTTAATCATGTGTAGATACATTATTCAAAAACATTTTATGTTTCTAGGCCACTGTTAACCATATTTTATAAATACTCACTTTATCTTTTTTATCTTGGCGGGCATAAGGGAAACAAGGAATCACAGCTGTTACACGAGATGCTGAAGCAATTTTGCATGCATTGATCATAATCAGCAACTCCATCAAATTATCGTTAATCTCACCGGAACCAGATTGCACAATATAAACATCTTCACCACGTACAGATTCGCCGATTTCGACACTAAAAGAAAAATATTAATAATATATAAAATATGCTGTAATAGTTTATGAACAAAAGCAATATATGTTTTAATTAATTAAAACATTAATGCTTTTATAATTAAATATGTCGCATTAATAGTTTATTTTCAGAAGAGAAGATCCTTTTGTTTTCTTTTGCCGACTTCAATCTGTGTGAAAAGCCGTTAAAAATAATTAACGTTTATATTTTAATTTTAAAAAAATTATTTACTGTTATTCTAATAATTTTAAATTTATTATATTTCTTGGTGCATAAAATCCTTTTCAAGACGAATTGGAAATAACAAGGCTTTTCCTAGAAGTGACCTACAGTTTTCGTTGTTATTTGCAAATGAAAATACTTCGTGTCGCAACTTGAACAATATGACGCAGAGTCTATTCGAAATGATAAAATAATATTTCAAAAGTGACATAGTTTAGATGAAACATTTTCCTGGAACTTCTAAAAAGGGTTTTCTTTGAACGAGAGCTTAGAGATTATTGTCCATGTTAAGGAAAATATTCAAAGTCTCAATAAGTTAAAAAAATTTGCGATCGAAGTACCGGACTATAAACATTAATTAAAATAAGAGATAAAATATATTTTAATAAAACTGAATATATTAAAAACGTTTCTCATTTAAACTATTAGCATTAATATTTTTCACTATTTCTCATGCCATTTTAAACTTTCCCAGATAATAATTAAAGATACGTGATTTCGACAATTTGTTTGCATCAAGAATAAAAATTTACTATTCATTTTTTCATTTTTATTTATTCAAAACAATCTAATTAATTTCTCCTCGCTACATGCTCCCTTTTGCCGTTTAAACTCACAAAACGTCAATTAAATATGTTTGATCGATACAAAAATATATATTCCATGTACTATAAAAATTTAAATATTAATTTAAATAAGTATGTAAGATGTACACACATACATAAATACATGTTTATATATCAGGGATGGGATTTTCAGTGGTTTTCAAATATGAATTATTTATGAAAAATTTTTAACTATTCTGTATCTATCTAGGATATATATATATATATATATATATATATATATATATATATATATATATATATACAATCCATTTCAATATTTTAATTTAAAAATGCACCAATTTCACCAACTTTACCAATAAACTTTTGGAATGTGCATGATATTTTGATCCGTTTCCGACCCTGCACTTTTTAATTTTTTGACGGAAGAAGTTTAAAAGTTTGAGAACCCTAACACAAACTACCAACGTCACTATATTTACCAATAACAAATAACTATACGAATAAATTTTAAAATATACATGCAACAACTCTGTTTATCTAATAAAATCAAAAATATTAATAGTGAAAATGTTAGCAAAAATAAGAATACAAAATTTTTAGTTTACAATTTGAATTACATTTGCGAAAAATAGAACAAAGATATCACTGACGTCATTAAAAGATAAACAATTTATAATAGCTCTGCACAAATCTGATAACATTTTCAGATAACGAATTCAACCCTTGTATATAAGTAATCGATCTTATAATAATAGGTCTTAAATATTAAAATTATATACGTAAATAACGTAGCTTTTTCAAACTCTTTAATTTTAATTATGTGCTGATTCTTTTCTCCCAAAATCTTACTGAAAAATTTAATATTTAAGCTCAAGTTCGAATTTTGAATTTGTCACTTGCTTTTTGATCTAAGAACTTGTAGGATATCTTCAAATCTGTTATTAAGAGTGTAATATTTAATAACTGAAAAATTTTAAGAACTAAATCGTTAAATAGTAGTTTTTAACGAAATCGAGTGTGAAAATTACATATTGCTAATTTCGTAAAAAACACGATTTAGGGCCTTTCCATTATTTTTACTAATTTATTTTAACTAAAAACTACATTATCTGTTAAAGTTCTTTAACACTAAATACCACGCACGTATTGCCAGCCATTCTTCTCATATTGTTAATCCCTTCAAGCATGAAATTAACACAATCACAAATCTTCCGAATACTACAGCATTGGCACTATCATTTCGCTTATTGTGTACTTATATAAATATGTATGTATATGTATGTACATTGTTACGATTACATGATCCAAGACTGATTCTTATAAAATCAAAAACCAAACAAAAAATCCTCTTGGCTAAGTGCCATACAATAGAAGCACACAACTTTATGCTAAAACAACAAATGGTAATGATTATTGTGGTTATTGTACTTTCGATTTTAAAATAAATCTTGTACAGAAATCAGCCAAAATCTTTAAATAATAAATTGTATCAGCTGTTGAACACCTTCTTGATTAATTAACTAAATTTGTATTGTTCTAAACAATTTAACAGATAATTTTTAAGAATTGAATTTCCTATTGAAAAACGAATGAATATATATATATATATATATATATATATATATATATACTCGTGTCTCGTTTTATGTGGATTTAAATTTATGCGATTTGTAAATGAAAGATTTTTTTTAGAATTTTAACAGGTTTTGATATTTTAGATGTTTTTATGCTTTTTTTACCGTGTTTAAATTAAGCCAATTTTGCATCACTTATATAAATAGTCGTTACAGTTTCCTTTTTTCTGTAAAGAATGAATTATTTTTTTTTATTTTTTAACAAATTTGGTTTTAATTGTTTAAGTGAATAAAATAAATATGTTCATTTTTATATTTACTCTTTGACATATCTTCATAATACTACTACTACTTGAAAGTCCTTTTCATTTGTGAGTTCTCAAATGGTTTTACTTAAGATAAGAGGTTTGAAACTCTTTAAAACTATGGCTGAAGTCTACTGACGATTTGGTAAAGCACCAATGAAATGAACATAGACGTTGCTTAACCACCCAACAAATAAATTTAATTTTGTAAAAATATATATTTTTGTGGATTTTTATTTGATTTCGTTTTGATTTTTTAACTTCAATACATTTTTCAGAATTTTGAAACGAATCATTAGTTTTTATATGAAACTAGAGTATCGCTTCATGCAAATTTGATTTGTGCGATTTTTATTGGAACGCATCTATCACATAAAACGTATATACATATATATATATATATATATATATATATATATATACATATATATATATATATATATATATATATATACATATATATATATATATATATATATATATATATATATATATACATATATATATATATATATATATATATATATATATATCGTATCTTTAAATTTCATAATAGAAACTATTCTACATATAAATAACCATGTTGTCCAGATTATAAACTATATTCTGCATATTTCCTTTAAGCCCCTTAAATCCGTCTTTTTTTGCTGAACAACCAAACTTTCATATTTATATTAATATGATTTAAATAATTAATTACCTAATAATAAGAAGAACTTCGCAAATGCCTATTCTCAGCATTCATTTTCAAATCGTAATATACAGATTCTGCAAAGCAAAGTATCTGTTTAATAAGAACATACATACATACACATACACATATGCATATGTACATATATCAAACACACTTTCTCCTCTAAAGAACATTTTCAGTAGAGGCAAATAACTATTTTCGAATACTGCTCCATATCACAAATGAATTTCTCTGAAGTTGGAATACGTTGTATTACGTGGTTATCTCTATTCCCTATAACTAAAATCTCCTATCATCAATACTATGTAACAATAACATTTATTAAATAAACAATTAGATATTTATTGTTCCGTAATAGAATAAAATTGTCACGTTTATTCACACGCTTTTTTAAGAAGAAAAATAAACATGTATGCATGTGTACACAAAAAAATCCATGGGTTATATTTCCTAAAATTAACGTATATGTACGCAAATATAGAACGGCATTTTTTAAGTTTTTATATTATTTACCCAATATATTGCTTGAATATTACAATACAATGTTTTCGTTTGGAAACGGATATTATTGCTTAGTTCGGCTCTTGAGAAGACAAGAACCGAATAAAATCATTTGCACTATCATGAACAGAATTGTTGATTGCTTACAGTAAAAATCAATTTTCAATAAATTAATTTTAAATTAAATTTATTAAACCATTTACCGACTTTAAAAAATTGCTTCAAAGTGGCGTTGTAGATGTCACGACAATGGTGCATACATTTTACTAAATCGCACGTCATGCCAAAAAAAATCTGTCCCAGTTAAATATTAAGATTATTCGTAGTCAAATCGCCAAATATTCTGCCAATTTTTGATATTTGTATTAAATTCGCCAATTAGGGGCATATTGCTCGAATATTTTATAAGCAATCATAATAATAAACACAAAGGCGTAAAGAGATTTTCAGTAGGAGAATTTTCAGTTGAGTAGTTCTTCCGATAACTATATATTTAGCAAATTGATATGGATGATATGTACGTATGTATTACAGCCTGTTCGCAGATGTCGTGAGCTATCGTTCGTTCGAATAAATAACATTTAAATCAACAACAATTTTAAAAATTTGTTTTTGTTTTGTATATTATTTATTCGAACAAACGATAGCATTCGACATCGGTGAACAGGCAGTTAATATAAAATATTGAGAAAGCAAAAATAAGGTGGTATATTTATTATTATTAAATATTTCATGTACGATAGCGTTAATCAAAATTTGGAATACCGTAGAGGATCCCATGCAAAATTTATAATTAATGGATGGTTGTAAGGGATGTTCCATGTATTCGTCTAATTAGCGAATATGAATACGAGTACGAAAGATGGATAATTTAAATACGAATATTCGCACATCACTTTTATGTTGTATAAAACCGAAATAGGTATTTCAAGGTCAATAATATTACAGCATTTCTGATCACCGCCGTTTTTTATCGCAACAGAAGATATGAGCATAATTATGCTGGCATCAAATTGCATCTTGGTGGCATATTTGGTAAATAGAATGGTTAGTGGTTGGAATAAATTTCAACCAGCAACAACCCCACATTAGCAGCACAAAACCAATAAATAGGAAAAATTAGAAAGCGAGCAAAATACACTAACAGTCTCAAATATTTTGGAAAGAACAAAATGTGTGTGCAGTAAATATTATGGCTGTGTGTTCTTGGCCATTAAGTTGAATTAATGAAGAAAACAAATAAAATCAATTTTAAAACTTGTCACCTCTAACGGGAACAGTGAACAGAAAGACGAAAGGAAAGATAGGCTCGAAATTACGGTTATGAGTTGTTTTTTGTTTTGTCCACTCGCTAAATTGTTTTGTAGCTTATGGTTACTTGTTTTTAAACAACTTGGTGCGTACGGTTTTTTTGCCTATAAGTACATCATGAATATCTATTGGAAATTTTATAAGTGTGTGTGTGTGTGTGTGTGTGTACGTAGTATGTATTGTAAAAAAAAACAAGGTAATATAATTATAATAACTTGATAAGAAAAAAATAGAGAAGGAGCTATACATATATCACAACGGGTGGGCAATAACTGGCCCAAAAAATTAACAACTGTATTTGGATATTTTCGCACGTGCTTGCTGCAATATGTACTTTGTGTTAAATAGATACATATATATATATACTCACGTATGTATATACTATGTATCTATTTTAAAAATACTTAGGTATCTTATATAAGATATAAATGCATACATATGTATATGTAAACAAATCCATAGAAACTTCATACAGTAAATATAACAACTAGAGCTGTATTGTAAAAATTTATATAGGTGCATGTACGATGACAGTTGGTGTGAACTTCTATGTTTCGGTATACTAACGTGCTAATTCACAATCGTTTGTTAAAATTAAAGGCCGGGGCACATAGAATCCGTCATACGTTGTGCGTCAACTTTTTCTACTGACAGCTAAGTTGAAATACACGTTCTCTTATGAGCTTGATCACATACAATACTTCTCCGTCAACGCAAAGTACAAAGTTGGGCAACTTTTAACTTTTAGTCCACCTTTGTGTTTTCACTGGTAAAAGGAAACCTGGATATAACATTAAAACAATAAAAGGCTGATTTTTTCATACATCAAGTTTAGGAAATTCATGTTTGAGCACCCTGTTTGTCTATAAAATTTTTTCAAAATAAATTAAATATTTCTGTACTCTTTTTCTACTTTTGATAACACTTCAGATGGGTTTTTTAAGATCTCGGTTAAGCCAGGTTTAGTTAATCTGATAACAGATTTTTGCCCCCATTACTAGTTTTTTTTACAAAATTTTAAGCAGAAAACCTAAGTTTCGCATGCTGTTCTTTAACTAAAAATTGAGAAAAGAGTCACATATCAGCAGAAAAATAAGAGCTTCAGACTACGTTAAACTAAGTCTAAGCTTAATCTACATTTTAAAAACAAGGAATTCATTGACAAAATGTAAAAGAACAATTTTTTATTTATGTATTTATATGAAATTAAAAAATCGCAGCATGATAAAAAGTAGGACTACTGATACAAAGCACAGAAGTGCTTGGAAATCAAATGGTTTTATATAAAATTCAAGCATTGATGTTCAATTCAATCAATGTCTAGCTTGGCTACACTCAAATACCACATCGCTTGTAATTTTATGGTAACTTTTACGGTTTTATTACTCTTGAAAAAAATTTGTATGTCTTTACAGATATTGCTTTCTGTTCCACGTACGTTCATGCTCACATGCTTAAGGGCTATATTTTCTTATGAATTTGTGAGGAACATATAATTACTCAATCACTTTTTAAGACTTAAAAGATAAAGAAATTGATTTTCCAAAGACCCAGGTATATGTACACCTAAGTGTTGGCCTTAAGTGTCAGAGTTTGTCTACAAAGATAAAACAAAAGTAAAAACAACGTAAATAGATATAAATTAGTCTAACATGTACCCATGCTATGCCTACATGTGTACGAACGTGTTTTCATAAGTTGAAGAGCATATAGGAATGAAACTACCTACGTACCTTTTTTCTTGTTTTTAAAACAGATGTTTTTTTATAATGGAATATAAGTATTTATGTAAGCAGATATTAACCAAAGATCTTTTTCCATACTAGAAGACTACAGATACATAAATTTTTAAAATTACTTGCCTATAAATTAAATATCATAGCTTTTTTTCAATAAAGTTCCCCTCACCTACCACAAAAGCTGGCAATATCAAATGGAACTTCCCAATTCGAATGCTTCTATAAATTTGAGTTTATTACAGTTAATTACTTCATACTTTAAGCTGTGCGTGTGTTGATCCGCTTTTAATGTTTGTTAAATCAACTGTCATTTTACATGGCCAACAACAAACGGTCATTTTCGTTTATATTTGTTTCCCATCAATATTGTCCCTTCGTTAATTTTTGTTGACCAGGTATATTTTCGGTAGACATATGTACATAAACTACGCTGCGAATAAGTAAACTATATATGTAAATAACGCTCAATTACTAAACTAATGTCATAACTTAAAAAAGTAGTTTGCCAGAAAAGTTTTCAATTTACGCACAACTTAATGAAATTAATTAAAATTTTTTGCTTCATTAAATCAAAAAGCTAATTTTTTGAGTTATGACGTTGTGTTAGTAAATGAGCGGTCTTTATGCGCGCGCATAACTGAAAAAGTATCAACAATTTATTATAGTGGGAAAGATATACAAAACAGTGTTGCTGTTTCGTGATTTTCGGTATTGCTGGACGTTTTTTACGTAATATTTAGTTTTTTCTGTTGTATTTCACCAATTTAAAATAAATCACAAAAAATATATTTATTTGTCGAACATTGATTGAAACTGATTCACCTTTTTTATATTTTGTTTGTTTGCTTCTTTTGAAGACATTCAAGATAACTACTTTCGATTTCTTTCAATAATTTTTCTCGTATGTTTATGTAGCCTAAAGAATATATGTATGTTATATTTTGCAATCATTGCATGACATTACAAAATTACTATTTCAAACAAGTTCTCTATGAATTGCGCTTTATGTATTTATTTGAAACGCTAATAGCTATATGTTTTCTTATCAACACTTTCATTATTATTCGATGGTTTTCTAATTGTATAGACGGATAGAACAATTATATACATCAATATAGAATAAAAATTATTTGTTTGGTTTAGTTTGTCTGAGTATCAAAGCCTACGACAGTTATTCCCATGTGATATCGGAAAATTTTCAAATGTGTATCAGATGAGAAATTTTAATGCTTTACAAAACTTTGGTTGAAGTTTGCTTACGATTTGGTAAAGAACCAATTATATGCATACAGATATTGCTGATGTTCACATCAGTAAAATCTTTGTTTCCAAAAAATCGCTACATTGTTAACATTTATCATGTGTATTTTTTAACCTCTAAAACGCAAAAATTCAGCATGTTTTTGTGCTGTATAGTAAATCATACACAAAATAATTTTTTAACATAATTTCTTTTAATTAATATTTATTTAATGGAATGTTGCTTATGATTTCTGCAAAAGCACATGATTTTCAGCTGTTTTTTAATTTTTGTTGCCCTTTTGTAATTAGGCAAGTTTCACACATTTTTATCTCGATCTTTTACGTTTTGTTTTGTTTTCCTTTTTATTTTATACCATTTTCTCTCACAAAACCATACATATATATATATATATATATATATATATATATATGTATATATATATATTCTTCATGCTAATCTAATTAATATTTAATAGAATTGAACAAATTTATAGGTATTACACTTTTTATATCTTCCCAATAGCTACATACATACATACGTGTGTGTACGCAAAAAGGAATGAATGCAGGAAAATCTTTACATTCATATTTATGTACATACATAAGTATATACATATATGTATTTATGTCGCTGGATGCATATCTACACTCGTATCTGAAGAAATGAATGAATAGCAAGAGAGCATAGATAGATAGGTATGGTACAAATAACAAATAATAAAATAAATATACGGATTTTTTGGAACAAAACCTTCAATTTGTTAGTGGAAGGTACAGTCAATGATGTACAAAATTTAGTCAATTCACTCGTGTTTTCCTGTATTTTTATTGTTATTTGACAATGTTGGAAAATACCTTGTTTTCTTAAACTCAGGCAAGGGCAACAGACATCCTTGACGCAATCAAGTGACTGTGTATGTAGATTTAAAAGCCGTTGTGTGAGTAAATATGTATGCCTTTGGTTTTATCTCCAGCAATAAAATATAAGTAATTCGTAGTTTTGTAACATGAAGAAAATACACATGTGTATACACATACACAGCCGTACTTAATACATAAGTATGAATGTATGTTTTCTGCATTTAGTTAAAATTAAATTCTAAATAAAACCTTTTAACCACTCTATCTAGCATGATAAATTGTTTGCATGTGCTTTTCTGAATTGTCAAACAACAACAACCAGCCACAACATTAAGCAGTCTCTTCACAAACACCGATACACACATTCTTAATTTTTTTATACAATTCACGTGTTTTTTAAAAACTATCTTTTGTTCACTTTAAAATTTTTACCAATTTAATCTTTGGTTTTATTGATAGTTTAATTTTCACTTGGTTTTTATTGACTTTTTTGTTTAATTCTTTGTCCACTTTTAATTTCCTTTTTATCAATGCTTTTAATTGTTTTGGTTATAATTTTTACTCACCATGTTTCCAAATTACTAAATTTTTTCGTTACGACTTTGCCCAAATCGATACCCAAACGGTCAACTATTCTTTGGGCCAAATCCGGATGCGATGTACCCGAAAACACTTTAATGTTTGGCATTCTGGAGTGTAATGAATTCAATGAACAGGCTTGTTTCTCCAAATTGTCGCGAATCAGACTTTTTGCGCGTATCGGATTAGCAGATCGAACTGGCATCACACAATCTACGAGTACAAGTTTTTATATTACTAAAAATTAACACACATTAATAGACATCAAGAAGAAGCCATTTGAAAAACAATAACAACAATATTTCTTCAAAAAATTCTCTTTAATTTTGACATGTATTTGTTAAATGCAAAGGTAGTAGTTCTCTAATAAGTGGATAGCCAGCGTTGCCATTCTATTTACCTATTATCCGTGGAGACTAATATTTATTCCTGTATAATTTTTCCAATTTTGCTTCAAAGTTGCAGTATAAGCGAGGATTTAAATTCAAAATTACTACATTAAATACCTACATATACTATATATATATATATATATATATATATATATATATATATATAGCTGTATGTATGTATATATATATATATATATATATATATATATATATATATATATATATATAAAGTATATAAAGTATTTGCAAAAAGTGCCAAATGCTGAGCATTTTGATACTGGAATATAATAATTTCGGGTTTGGAGTTTCGGTCCTTAAATCCGACATATTGTAATATAGTAACGAAAGATTTACCTTTTTTATTTGATCTATGACATGTCAAATATGGCAAACACGATAGGGATCAATATTTGGACACATTAAACATTTTATAAAAATTATATATAACTTTTCATTATTTATTCAATATAGAACTAACCCCCTTTGAATTGGTTTTACAAATGAGCTACAACTTTGACAGGCATTAATATTAAAATTCCTTGTATGTGTATAAAAATATCCATATTTTTCCTACTTGGAAAATAATTTAGTTTACAATTTATCGTGTGGCAGCACTTCGGATAACGTTAAAAAAGTTGTGTCTCATTTACTCAAAATATATAAATGTGTAATTTCTCTTAGTTTATAAAACACAATGATGGTATTGTGTTTCTCTTCTATACTTAACGATTTTATACCTTCTCGTTGCAATTGTATATTTTCTGTTATTTAATTTATTCAATAAATTTCGTTGCCTGCAATTTTCAATAACTTTCTTTGTTTGGCACTTAAATCTTTTGAGAGAACTTTAGCTCATGATAATACCGTGTCTTATAATCGCAAACCCAAGGTACATAGAACAACTAAACAACAGTAATCCAAACTGTCAACCCAAAAAATTGTTGTAATAAAACTGAATCAACACATGTACTTGAAGGGTTCTTAATAATAATATTAGCTAACGTTTTGGGAGTACATAATAAATCATCATAAGTAACGTTGATTACGACCTTACCTACCAAATATTATTTGTTTTTTGAACACACACACTATTACACATTGCGTTTAAATAACAAACAAATACCACATGTTACTTTTTGTGTTACATAGTACTCTCAATTCTGGTTGACAATTTGGATGTCAAAAGAATAAAACTTCTCGTTAATGTATTTATTGTATTCTTCTCAACAGCTGTATGGCATTGTGCCGTGGTTTAGGATATATGCCGTCAGCAGGGTTACCAGTCTTCATATTCAAACGAATATTGGTTATTCTATTTTCAGATGAACTAGTAGTTTGATTAATTTGTGCATTTTTTGGTTTTATCTTTGTAGAAAACAAAGTAGTACTTAAAGACTCGAAATAAAATTGTTTGTAAATTAAAAGAGTCCGAAATCTTTTTAAATAGAAATCTCAAAATATAATTTTTAGATTAGATTTTTACCTATCTCTGCAATAATAGAGAGTTGAAAATTAGAGTATTAAAAAGTGTGGTCATATGAATGATATGTCATTATTTTCATTGGATCTTACAACATCAACGTAATTCGGAAACGTTCCAAGGCATCTTTGCGTATGCTCAAGTTTTTAAAGCCATTTCAAAATTAGATATCAATAATGAAACTTTTCATGAAACCCAACAAACACATAACGCAACATTTTGATATACTAGACGTTCACTACAGCAGAAATTTTTTTTCGATTCTAGCACTCAGATGAAAACATATCCCGTTATTGTGCAAATATGTGACATCATCATACCCACACAATAATAAAAAAAACGTTTTTACTATAAAAAGGGAGAAATAACTAATTGATAATAACAACGCAATGTTCAAATTTTGAATTGTCTGATTTCTAAATTGCTGAGAGTGAAATACATAAATCTAAAGTATGTATATAACTATAACACAAAATCATTCATAAGTATGTACATACCACCTTTGAACCAACATTATCTACATACTTCTGTATTTATAGCGAAGCAGAATGAGACACGTATTTAAAATGTTTATTTATCAACATCATTGGAGATACATACCAACATTGGGAGCAGAAATGAAAATTCACTGATAAGGATGGAATAACAAAAAATATAACAGTTCGAAATTAATTAATGTTATTGCTGAAGCGCTCTGTGCCCCTCTGAAAACAAGGACACGGATACGTTATGCACTTCCCCTAGGGAGGCCTGTTATCATATTATCAATATAAATTTCGCAAGAGGGGTGTTATTATCAGAACAGATGACGTTCACTTTAGTAAATGGCAGTTGGCTAGATGTGCTACTATTTCACTTTCCTTGAGTAACCATCCCAATAATTGAAAGTTGTTATATAGAAACCATTTTGTTTATTCAATTATACTTCATGTTAGTTAAGGGTATTATTTTATAGGATTGTCTTTATTACATGGGTTTCTTTAATCGTAAACTTTAAATTTAAGTTGAATTTCCAAGCATAGCATCCAAAGCAAATAGGTATGGTTTTATTTGGATTCATATTCAATCCATTATTATTCATCCACTGTCCTATATGGCGCAAAAAAAATTAATTCTGTTTTCCGTATTATCGAGTCCATAAGACCTGCAAAAAGTGACTAGTGCTCTAATTCTAATTGAAATTCGATATTCACTGTCAGAATACTGAATATGAGCCTTTATTTTAGCCAGCATTGCAAAAGATTTAAATTTTTAGATATTTCAAATTGAATTCTCTAGATTTCGGTGTATTCAAATGAACTATTTATTGCAAACGGTTCAAATAATATATGTACTGGTATATTTCGTAAACTTACGTCTGAGTATATTTTGAAAGCCTTTCAAAACTGAAGAGCACAGTACACTATTAGAAGATATTGTAACAAATTAAATACTTATACAAGTATGTATTGACATTTTTCCTAAAACGAAGCAAAAATGTTTATTACATTTTACTGTATCGAATGTAAGCAATTTGTTTTTCGATATATGCCAACATAAAATGGTTGTGAGACAGATACCACTATTTTAGTTGCAAGAAATTTCTTGGCAACCCTCGCTTTTATACAAATCACTTATGCTCTTAAAAGCCCACCAAATTCACTGCCATCGTACAATAATTTAATTTAAACAACAGAATATGCAATTACACGAATGTATGTACATACGTACGTAAATATATATACATTTCTAAATATTAGAGATATGCTGCATCTTTCACTATACATTCTATTGAGGAAATTAACTGTACCAATATCATTATTTCAAATTTTGTTTAATTTAAATTTTTAACTGTAGGAGTGTCATATTTTCCGATAATATGTTTTAATACGGTACACAGTCAATCATAAGATTTCAATTTCTGTTCTGACTTAGAGCTTTTATTGAAACCACATGACAATATGAATGTATCTAAATAAATTACCTACCATGTGCCTAAAAATCTGAATGAAACGCAACAACTTTTTACTAACCATTCTCATCAGTATCCATGCGTCCAGACGATGTTTCAAATTTAAATCCCAAATGAAATGCTTTAGTAATATTTTGTCTTTATTTTCGTCTGGTTGTTTTGCTTGTTGGTTTGTTTAGATAATATGACCGTTCTTGACCTCTGTCAAAATTTAAATGGTAAAAAAGTGTTAAAAACTGTGCGGGTTCATGTTTTCACTTTTATTTTTATAAAATTTATTTGTATTGTACAAATTTACACACAAGATACATAAAAACGAAGATTATTTTATTTTGGACGTTTACTTTGCAAATACTAATACAGACATTTTTCTAATTTTTAGTATTGCTTGTAGTCTTGTCCAGCTTCACAGAATACACTAGCTTGTACTAAAAAACCCAAGACTAAATCGCGTTATAAACAGTATTTTAATTGCGTTAATATAAGGAGATATCATCACTTGAATTTGTGCATGATATTGGTGGGAAAATAAGCCAAATGGCTAGGTGTACTGAAATATTATTAGCAAAACGTTTTTAATGACAGGAAACTCTTAAGAGCAAAATATTTAAGACGATTTGTGAGAGTGAAAAATAATAAGAGCTACTATTAGTTAAAAGTTCTCTTTATTTTTCTTTATACAACATATTGGAGGACAGCGCTGCCACCTTGGCATTTGGCTTCTACATGATTTCAACACCTTTACTGCCGCCGTGCATTAATAACATTACCAGAGAACCATACTAGCAAATATGTGAGGAAGAGGAATTGCTGCGAAAAATGTTTCAACCATGGTGGAATTATAAGGTCTCTGGCTACGGCAAAAGATACAACACCAAAACAATTGTCATTTGTGAAGTCATAAGGTATTTTATAAACTTGCTTGCAGACAAAATGATCTGGCAGCCCTGAAAAATATATATGGAACCAAAACACGTGTATGGTGGAAATGTTTGTTAATATTTTCTTCATCATAAACTAAAGGAGTTTACGTCGTTTTTATCCATTTAAAATATTATAGCAACAAAACACTTTGAAATGCTGTGCATGCCCTATTGCAAGCAATGCTTGTCAAAACAAAGATGACTTGTGCACAGGATCTTGGCAACAATGTATCCAAGCAACTGTCATTTGACATATAATTTTAGTATGAATCAACTAACTTCATGTAGTTTTTTATCAGCTGATCGTTTTTTAATATAATACACTACATTTTGACGTGATGTTCACTATTCATGGCCCATCAATTATATTAATCATAAAAAATACCAAGCTGAATTTGAACCCCATGGAAGTTCAGAAATGCCTATATGTATATGAGTAACGATTCATTCATTCATCATGGTATAACACTAGATGGTATCGAAGCGCCATCTATTTTTTACTGTGATAATATATCATTTTGGAATAATAAGGTATCTTCCCTACGGCAACAAATACAACATTGCAACAACAAAAGCCATTGT